>JAKVIS010002366.1:0-23501 GCA_033119425.1 Bufotes viridis | reverse complement strand
AAAAGGTATGGTATCTCTGTGAGAAGGTGATGGATTTGCGAGACGCTATGCTGATCTGCACTAGTGGTGAGCTCGAATATTCTAATCACAAATTTGTATCGGTAATTATTGTCACTTTGAGAATTTGCAAAGATCTAGGAATATAGAGCTATCATCTTTGGTAATCAAAAACAATCTGGGCTTTTTTACATCCTTTTTATGCTATCTTTCATCCATACCATTTATTTTTAATAGTTATTATTTTACCCATCATTAATAAAACCCATATTAAAGATGTTTCTTCTTTTTTTTTTTACTTTCACAAATAAAAATTTTTTTAGATTTTTTTACGGATTCTAAAATATTTTTAAATAGATGATTATATTTAACAGACAATCACAGAGAGGCTATATACCAAAAAACAGAAATGTACAAGTCAACAACCAATCCACAAGACAGCTACAGTCAGCAAACCTTACAATAACAGGCTATTGCACTGTGAAACACCTAGCAATAACCACACCTCAGTTAAACCTCATTGGATATGCTATTGCCAGTGACTAGCTCTCATCTGATTGATAGCCAGAAAGTATGAAATTGCTTAATTAATACTGGATGGCTTGAGGAGAGCTGCACTCCAAGATCATTATCATTAGGTTTGATAAATATGTGAATTTATTTATGCCAGCTAACTCTTCTCTCACTGCATAGCTTGGCTGCATAAACATTTTCAGCTTTCTAATTGTCCAATATTATATCAAATTACCTTTCTATAACTGTTTTGTCAGGTAAACTCATTTGCATAAACATGAATATGGGAAATAATAGGCATGTACTTTTTCAGCCTAAAAAAGCAGACTCTGCTAGTTTGCATCTCCTCTCATATTCAAGTTTATGCAAATTAGTTTATAACAACAACAGTATAGAAATGTTATAGAATATAATATTAGGACAATTAGAAAACGAAAAATTTATGCAGCCCTCTAAACAGTGAGAAAGAGTTAGCTGGCATCCAAGAACATGTAAATTGTTTGTCACTTCTAGTGATGTGATCTGGAGCACAGGTCCCCGAGCCATCCATTTTAAATCAACAATTTTGGAGGCTTACTGCCTCTTAGTCACATGAGAGCAGGGTTTGATTATTTCATTGTGCTTCAGGCTGCTATTGTAAGGTCTGCTAACTGTAATTGTCCCATAAATTGTTTATTGGCTTGCATATACCTAGTTTATGAGTACTTTTGATTATAGCTGCATTGAAATACTGGGTTGGTATCTGCTTTTGGATTCTTGGAGCAGGTAGGGCAGTTGCACAGGTGCTAAGTTCATTCAGTGCTAGCAAAGAACTTTGATTGGAAAGGCAGGCGTATTCTCATTATGCCAATTCCAAAATGCATAAAAGGTATGGTATCTCATGAGAGGTGGTGAGTTGCAGACGCTTATACTGATCTGCACTAGTGTTGAGCTCTGAATATTCTAATCACAAATTTGTGTCGGTAATTATTGTCACTTTGAGAATTTGCAAAGATCTAGAATATAGAGCTATATCTTTGGTAATCAAAACAATCTGGGCTTTTTTAATCCTTTTTATGCTATCTTCATCCATACCTTTATTTTTTAATAGTTATTATTTTACCCATCATTAATAAACCCATATTAAAGATGTTTTTTTTTTTTTTTACTTTTCACAAATAAAATTTTTTAGATTTTTTTACGGATTCTAAAATATTTTTTAAATAGATGATTATATTTAACAGACAATCACAGAGAGGCTATATACCAAAAACAAGAAATGTACAAGTCAACAACCAATCCACAAGGACCAGCTACAGTCAGCAAACTCCACAATAACAGGCTATTGCACTGTGAAACACCTAGCAATAACACACTCAGTTAAACCTCATTGGATATGCCATTGCCAGTGACTAGCTCTCATCTGATTGATAGCCAGAAAGTATGAAAATTGCTTAATTAATACTGGATGGCTTGAGGAGACTGCACTCCAAGATCATTATCATTAGTTTGATAAATATGTGAATTTATTTATGCTAGCTAACTCTTCTCTCACTGCATAGCTTGGCTGCATAAACATTTTCAGCTTTCTAATTGTCCTAATATTATATCAAATTACCTTTCTATACTGTTTTGTCAGGTAAACTCATTTGCATAAACATGAATATGGGAAATAATAGGCATGTACTTTTTCAGCCTAAAAAAAGCAGACTCTGCTAGTTTGCATCTCCTTCTCATATTCAAGTTTATGCAAATTAGTTTATAACAAAACAGTATAGAAATGTTATAGAATATAATATTAGGACAATTAGAAAACGGAAAATTTTATGCAGCCTCCTAAACAGTGAGAAAAGAGTTAGCTGGCATCCAAAAAGACATGTACAATTTTTGTCACCCTAATGATAATGATCTAGAGCATAGGTCCCCGAAGCCATCCAATTTAAATCAAGCAATTTTGAGCCTTATTGCCTCTTAGTCACATGAGAGCAGGGTTTGAGTATTTCATTGTGCTTCAGGCTGCTATTGTAAGGTCTGCTAACTGTACTTGTCACATAAATAGTTTACTGGCTTGCATATACCTAGTTTATGAGTACTTTTGATTATAGCTGCATTGAAAAACTGGGTTGGTACCTGCTTTTGGATTCCTGGAGCAGGTAGGGCAGTTGCACAGAAGCTAAGTTCATTCAGTGCTAGCAAAGAACTTTGATTGGAAAGGCAGGTGCATTCTCATTTTGCCAACTCCAAAAATGCATAAATGGTATGGTATCTCATGAGAGGTGGTGAGTTGCAGACGCTATATTGATCTGCACTAGTGTTGAGCTCGAATATTCTAATCACAAATTTGTATCGGTAATTATTGTCACTTTGAAAATTCTCAAAGATCTAGAATATAGAGCTATATCTTTGGTAATAAAAAAACAATCTGGGCTTTTTTTAATCCTTTTTATGCTATCTTTCATCCATACATTTATTTTTTAATAGTTATTATTTTACCCATCATTAATAAACCCATATTAAAGATGTTTTTTTTTTTTTTTACTTTTCACAAATAAAAATTTTTTTAGATTTATTTTACGGATTCTAAAATATTTTTTAAATAGGTTATTATATTTAACAGACAATCACAGAGAGGCTATATACCAAAAAACAGAAATGTACAAGTCAACAACCAATCCACAAGACAGCTACAGTCAGCAAACCTTACAATAACAGGCTATTGCACTGTGAAACACCTAGCAATAACCACACCTCAGTTAAACCTCATTGGATATGCCATTGCCAGGACTAGCTCTCATCTGATTGATAGCCAGAAAGTATGAAAATTGCTTAATTAATACTGGATGGCTCGAGGGAAGCTGCACTCCAAGATCATTATCATTAGTTTGATAAATATGTGAATTTATTTATGCCAGCTAACTCTTCTCTCACTGCATAGCTTGGCTGCATAAACATTTTCAGCTTTCTAATTGTCCTAATATTATATCAAATTACCTTTCTATACTGTTTTGTCAGGTAAACTCATTTGCATAAACATGAATATGGGAAATAATAGGCATGTACTTTTTCAGCCTAAAAAAGCAGACTCTGCTAGTTTGCATCTCCTTCTCATATTCAAGTTTATGCAAATTAGTTTATAACAAAACAGTATAGAAATGTTATAGAATATAATATTAGGACAATTAGAAAACGGAAAAATTTTATGCAGCCCTCCTAAACAGTGAGAAAAGAGTTAGCTGGCATCCAAAAGACATGTACAATTTTTGTCACCCTAATGATAATGATCTAGGAGCACAGGTCCCCCGAAGCCATCCAATTTAAATCAAGCAATTTTGAGGCTTATTGCCTCTTAGTCACATGAGAGCAGGGTTTGAGTATTTCATTGTGCTTCAGGCTGCTATTGTAAGGTCTGCTAACTGTACTTGTCCCATAAATAGTTTACTGGCTTGCACATACCTAGTTTATGAGTACTTTTGATTATAGCTGCATTGAAAAACTGGGTTGGTACCTGCTTTTGGATTCCTGGAGCAGGTAGGGCAGTTGCACAGGTGCTAAGTTCATTCAGTGCTAGCAAAGAACTTTGATTGGAAAGGCAGGCGCATTCTCATTATGCCAACTCCAAAAATGCATAAAAGGTATGGTATCTCATGAGAGGTGGTGAGTTGCAGACGCTATACTGATCTGCACTAGTGTTGAGCTCGAATATTCTAATCACAAATTTGTATCGGTAATTATTGTCACTTTGAGAATTCGCAAAGATCTAGAATATAGAGCTATATCTTTGGTAATCAAAAAACAATCTGGGCTTTTTTAATCCTTTTTATGCTATCTTTCATCCATACCTTTATTTTTTAATAGTTATTATTTTACCCATCATTAATAAACCCATATTAAAGATGTTTTTTTTTTTTTTACTTTTCACAAATAAAATTTTTTAGATTTTTTTACGGATTCTAAAATATTTTTAAATAGATGATTATATTTAACAGACAATCACAGAGAGGCTATATACCAAAAAACAGAAATGTACAAGTCAACAACCAATCCACAAGACAGCTACAGTCAGCAAACCTTACAATAACAGGCTATTGCACTGTGAAACACCTAGCAATAACCACACCTCAGTTAAACCTCATTGGATATGCCATTGCCAGGACTAGCTCTCATCTGATTGATAGCCAGAAAGTATGAAAATTGCTTAATTAATACTGGATGGCTTGAGGAAGCTGCACTCCAAGATCATTATCATTAGTTTGATAAATATGTGAATTTATTTATGCCAGCTAACTCTTCTCTCACTGCATAGCTTGGCTGCATAAACATTTTCAGCTTTCTAATTGTCCTAATATTATATCAAATTACCTTTCTATACTGTTTTGTCAGGTAAACTCATTTGCATAAACATGAATATGGGAAATAATAGGCATGTACTTTTTCAGCCTAAAAAAAGCAGACTCTGCTAGTTTGCATCTCCTTCTCATATTCAAGTTTATGCAAATTAGTTTATAACAAAACAGTATAGAAATGTTATAGAATATAATATTAGGACAATTAGAAAACGGAAAAATTTTATGCAGCCCTCCTAAACAGTGAGAAAAGAGTTAGCTGGCATCCAAAAGACATGTACAATTTTTGTCACCCTAATGATAATGATCTAGGAGCACAGGTCCCCCGAAGCCATCCAATTTAAATCAAGCAATTTTGAGGCTTATTGCCTCTTAGTCACATGAGAGCAGGGTTTGAGTATTTCATTGTGCTTCAGGCTGCTATTGTAAGGTCTGCTAACTGTACTTGTCCCATAAATAGTTTACTGGCTTGCACATACCTAGTTTATGAGTACTTTTGATTATAGCTGCATTGAAAAACTGGGTTGGTACTTGCTTTTGGATTCCTGGAGCAGGTAGGGCAGTTGCACAGGTGGTAAGTTCATTCAGTGCTAGCAAAGAACTTTGATTGGAAAGGCAGGCGCATTCTCATTATGCCAACTCCAAAAATGCATAAAAGGTATGGTATCTCATGAGAGGTGTTGAGTTGCAGACGCTATACTGATCTGCACTAGTGTTGAGCTCGAATATTCTAATCACAAATTTGTATCGGTAATTATTGTCACTTTGAGAATTTGCAAAGATCTAGAATATAGAGCTATATCTTTGGTAATCAAAAAACAATCTGGGCTTTTTTTTAATCCTTTTTATGCTATCTTTCATCCATACCTTTATTTTTTAATAGTTATTATTTTACCCATCATTAATAAACCCATATTAAAGATGGTTTTTTTTTTTTTTACTTTTCACAAATAAAAATTTTTTTAGATTTATTTTACGGATTCTAAAATATTTTTTAAATAGGTTATTATATTTAACAGACAATCACAGAGAGGCTATATACCAAAAAACAGAAATGTACAAGTCAACAACCAATCCACAAGACAGCTACAGTCAGCAAACCTTACAATAACAGGCTATTGCACTGTGAAACACCTAGCAATAACCACACCTCAGTTAAACCTCATTGGATATGCTATTGCCAGGACTAGCTCTCATCTGATTGATAGCCAGAAAGTATGAAAATTGCTTAATTAATACTGGATGGCTTGAGGGGAGCTGCACTCCAAGATCATTATCATTAGTTTGATAAATATGTGAATTTATTTATGCCAGCTAACTCTTCTCTCACTGCATAGCTTGGCTGCATAAACATTTTCAGCTTTCTAATTGTCCTAATATTATATCAAATTACCTTTCTATACTGTTTTGTCAGGTAAACTCATTTGCATAAACATGAATATGGGAAATAATAGGCATGTACTTTTTCAGCCTAAAAAAGCAGACTCTGCTAGTTTGCATCTCCTTCTCATATTCAAGTTTATGCAAATTAGTTTATAACACAACAGTATAGAAATGTTATAGAATATAATATTAGGACAATTAGAAAACGGAAAAATTTTATGCAGCCCTCCTAAACAGTGAGAAAAGAGTTAGCTGGCATCCAAAAAGACATGTACAATTTTTGTCACCCTAATGATAATGATCTAGGAGCACAGGTCCCCCGAAGCCATCCAATTTAAATCAAGCAATTTTGAGGCTTATTGCCTCTTAGTCACATGAGAGCAGGGTTTGAGTATTTCATTGTGCTTCAGGCTGCTATTGTAAGGTCTGCTAACTGTACTTGTCCCATAAATAGTTTACTGGCTTGCACATACCTAGTTTATGAGTACTTTTGATTATAGCTGCATTGAAAAACTGGGTTGGTTCCTGCTTTTGGATTCCTGGAGCAGGTAGGGCAGTTGCACAGGTGGTAAGTTCATTCAGTGCTAGCAAAGAACTTTGATTGGAAAGGCAGGCGCATTCTCATTATGCCAAATCCAAAAATGCTTAAAAGGTATGGTATCTCATGAGAGGTGGTGAGTTGCAGACGCTATACTGATCTGCACTAGTGTTGAGCTCGAATATTCTAATCACAAATTTGTATCGGTAATTATTGTCACTTTGAGAATTCGCAAAGATCTAGAATATAGAGCTATATCTTTGGTAATCAAAAAACAATCTGGGCTTTTTTAATCCTTTTTATGCTATCTTTCATCCATACCTTTATTTTTTAATAGTTATTATTTTACCCATCATTAATAAACCCATATTAAAGATGTTTTTTTTTTTTTACTTTTCACAAATAAAATTTTTTTAGATTTTTTTACGGATTCTAAAATATTTTTAAATAGATGATTATATTTAACAGACAATCACAGAGAGGCTATATACCAAAAAACAGAAATGTACAAGTCAACAACCAATCCACAAGACAGCTACAGTCAGCAAACCTTACAATAACAGGCTATTGCACTGTGAAACACCTAGCAATAACCACACCTCAGTTAAACCTCATTGGATATGCCATTGCCAGGACTAGCTCTCATCTGATTGATAGCCAGAAAGTATGAAAATTGCTTAATTAATACTGGATGGCTCGAGGGAGCTGCACTCCAAGATCATTATCATTAGTTTGATAAATATGTGAATTTATTTATGCCAGCTAACTCTTCTCTCACTGCATAGCTTGGCTGCATAAACATTTTCAGCTTTCTAATTGTCCTAATATTATATCAAATTACCTTTCTATACTGTTTTGTCAGGTAAACTCATTTGCATAAACATGAATATGGGAAATAATAGGCATGTACTTTTTCAGCCTAAAAAAAAGCAGACTCTGCTAGTTTGCATCTCCTTCTCATATTCAAGTTTATGCAAATTAGTTTATAACAAAACAGTATAGAAATGTTATAGAATATAATATTAGGACAATTAGAAAACGGAAAAATTTTATGCAGCCCTCCTAAACAGTGAGAAAAGAGTTAGCTGGCATCCAAAAGACATGTACAATTTTTGTCACCCTAATGATAATGATCTAGGAGCACAGGTCCCCGAAGCCATCCAATTTAAATCAAGCAATTTTGAGGCTTATTGCCTCTTAGTCACATGAGAGCAGGGTTTGAGTATTTCATTGTGCTTCAGGCTGCTATTGTAAGGTCTGCTAACTGTACTTGTCCCATAAATAGTTTACTGGCTTGCACATACCTAGTTTATGAGTACTTTTGATTATAGCTGCATTGAAAAACTGGGTTGGTACTTGCTTTTGGATTCCTGGAGCAGGTAGGGCAGTTGCACAGGTGGTAAGTTCATTCAGTGCTAGCAAAGAACTTTGATTGGAAAGGCAGGCGCATTCTCATTATGCCAACTCCAAAAATGCATAAAAGGTATGGTATCTCATGAGAGGTGGTGAGTTGCAGACGCTATACTGATCTGCACTAGTGTTGAGCTCGAATATTCTAATCACAAATTTGTATCGGTAATTATTGTCACTTTGAGAATTCGCAAAGATCTAGAATATAGAGCTATATCTTTGGTAATCAAAAAACAATCTGGGCTTTTTTAATCCTTTTTATGCTATCTTTCATCCATACCTTTATTTTTAATAGTTATTATTTTACCCATCATTAATAAACCCATATTAAAGATGTTTTTTTTTTTACTTTTCACAAATAAAAATTTTTTAGATTTTTTTACGGATTCTAAAATATTTTTAAATAGATGATTATATTTAACAGACAATCACAGAGAGGCTATATACCAAAAAACAGAAATGTACAAGTCAACAACCAATCCACAAGACAGCTACAGTCAGCAAACCTTACAATAACAGGCTATTGCACTGTGAAACACCTAGCAATAACCACACCTCAGTTAAACCTCATTGGATATGCCATTGCCAGGACTAGCTCTCATCTGATTGATAGCCAGAAAGTATGAAAATTGCTTAATTAATACTGGATGGCTTGAGGGAACTGCACTCCAAGATCATTATCATTAGTTTGATAAATATGTGAATTTATTTATGCCAGCTAACTCTTCTCTCACTGCATAGCTTGGCTGCATAAACATTTTCAGCTTTCTAATTGTCCTAATATTATATCAAATTACCTTTCTATACTGTTTTGTCAGGTAAACTCATTTGCATAAACATGAATATGGGAAATAATAGGCATGTACTTTTTCAGCCTAAAAAAAGCAGACTCTGCTAGTTTGCATCTCCTTCTCATATTCAAGTTTATGCAAATTAGTTTATAACACAACAGTATAGAAATGTTATAGAATATAATATTAGGACAATTAGAAAACGGAAAAATTTTATGCAGCCCTCCTAAACAGTGAGAAAAGAGTTAGCTGGCATCAAAAGACATGTACAATTTTTGTCACCCTAATGATAATGATCTAGGAGCACAGGTCCCCCCGAAGCCATCCAATTTAAATCAAGCAATTTTGAGGCTTATTGCCTCTTAGTCACATGAGAGCAGGGTTTGAGTATTTCATTGTGCTTCAGGCTGCTATTGTAAGGTCTGCTAACTGTACTTGTCCCATAAATAGTTTACTGGCTTGCACATACCTAGTTTATGAGTACTTTTGATTATAGCTGCATTGAAAAACTGGGTTGGTTCCTGCTTTTGGATTCTTGGAGCAGGTAGGGCAGTTGCACAGGTGGTAAGTTCATTCAGTGCTAGCAAAGAACTTTGATTGGAAAGGCAGGCGCATTCTCATTATGCCAAATCCAAAAATGCTTAAAAGGTATGGTATCTCATGAGAGGTGGTGAGTTGCAGACGCTATACTGATCTGCACTAGTGTTGAGCTCGAATATTCTAATCACAAATTTGTATCGGTAATTATTGTCACTTTGAGAATTCGCAAAGATCTAGAATATAGAGCTATATCTTTGGTAATCAAAAAACAATCTGGGCTTTTTATAATCCTTTTTATGCTATCTTTCATCCATACCTTTATTTTTTAATAGTTATTATTTTACCCATCATTAATAAACCCATATTAAAGATGTTTTTGTTTTTTTACTTTTCACAAATAAAATTTTTTTAGATTTTTTTACGGATTCTAAAATATTTTTAAATAGATGATTATATTTAACAGACAATCACAGAGAGGCTATATACCAAAAAACAGAAATGTACAAGTCAACAACCAATCCACAAGACAGCTACAGTCAGCAAACCTTACAATAACAGGCTATTGCACTGTGAAACACCTAGCAATAACCACACCTCAGTTAAACCTCATTGGATATGCCATTGCCAGGACTAGCTCTCATCTGATTGATAGCCAGAAAGTATGAAAATTGCTTAATTAATACTGGATGGCTCGAGGGAGCTGCACTCCAAGATCATTATCATTAGTTTGATAAATATGTGAATTTATTTATGCCAGCTAACTCTTCTCTCACTGCATAGCTTGGCTGCATAAACATTTTCAGCTTTCTAATTGTCCTAATATTATATCAAATTACCTTTCTATACTGTTTTGTCAGGTAAACTCATTTGCATAAACATGAATATGGGAAATAATAGGCATGTACTTTTTCAGCCTAAAAAAAAGCAGACTCTGCTAGTTTGCATCTCCTTCTCATATTCAAGTTTATGCAAATTAGTTTATAACAAAACAGTATAGAAATGTTATAGAATATAATATTAGGACAATTAGAAAACGGAAAAATTTTATGCAGCCCTCCTAAACAGTGAGAAAAGAGTTAGCTGGCATCCAAAAGACATGTACAATTTTTGTCACCCTAATGATAATGATCTAGAGCACTAGGTCCCCGAAGCCATCCAATTTAAATCAAGCAATTTTGAGGCTTATTGCCTCTTAGTCACATGAGAGCAGGGTTTGAGTATTTCATTGTGCTTCAGGCTGCTATTGTAAGGTCTGCTAACTGTACTTGTCCCATAAATAGTTTACTGGCTTGCACATACCTAGTTTATGAGTACTTTTGATTATAGCTGCATTGAAAAACTGGGTTGGTACCTGCTTTTGGATTCCTGGAGCAGGTAGGGCAGTTGCACAGGTGCTAAGTTCATTCAGTGCTAGCAAAGAACTTTGATTGGAAAGGCAGGCGCATTCTCATTATGCCAACTCCAAAAATGCATAAAAGGTATGGTATCTCATGAGAGGTGGTGAGTTGCAGACGCTATACTGATCTGCACTAGTGTTGAGCTCGAATATTCTAATCACAAATTTGTATCGGTAATTATTGTCACTTTGAGAATTCGCAAAGATCTAGAATATAGAGCTATATCTTTGGTAATCAAAAAACAATCTGGGCTTTTTTAATCCTTTTTATGCTATCTTTCATCCATACCTTTATTTTTAATAGTTATTATTTTACCCATCATTAATAAACCCATATTAAAGATGTTTTTTTTTTTACTTTTCACAAATAAAATTTTTTTAGATTTATTTTACGGATTTTAAAATATTTTTTAAATAGATGATTATATTTAACAGACAATCACAGAGAGGCTATATACCAAAAAACAGAAATGTACAAGTCAACAACCAATCCACAAGACAGCTACAGTCAGCAAACCTTACAATAACAGGCTATTGCACTGTGAAACACCTAGCAATAACCACACCTCAGTTAAACCTCATTGGATATGCCATTGCCAGGACTAGCTCTCATCTGATTGATAGCCAGAAAGTATGAAAATTGCTTAATTAATACTGGATGGCTTGAGGGAGCTGCACTCCAAGATCATTATCATTAGTTTGATAAATATGTGAATTTATTTATGCCAGCTAACTCTTCTCTCACTGCATAGCTTGGCTGCATAAACATTTTCAGCTTTCTAATTGTCCTAATATTATATCAAATTACCTTTCTATACTGTTTTGTCAGGTAAACTCATTTGCATAAACATGAATATGGGAAATAATAGGCATGTACTTTTTCAGCCTAAAAAAAAGCAGACTCTGCTAGTTTGCATCTCCTTCTCATATTCAAGTTTATGCAAATTAGTTTATAACAAAACAGTATAGAAATGTTATAGAATATAATATTAGGACAATTAGAAAACGGAAAAATTTTATGCAGCCCTCCTAAACAGTGAGAAAGAGTTAGCTGGCATCAAAAGACATGTACAATTTTTGTCACCCTAATGATAATGATCTAGGAGCACAGGTCCCCCGAAGCCATCAATTTAAATCAAGCAATTTTGAGGCTTATTGCCTCTTAGTCACATGAGAGCAGGGTTTGAGTATTTCATTGTGCTTCAGGCTGCTATTGTAAGGTCTGCTAACTGTACTTGTCCCATAAATAGTTTACTGGCTTGCATATACCTAGTTTATGAGTACTTTTGATTATAGCTGCATTGAAAAACTGGGTTGGTACCTGCTTTTGGATTCCTGGAGCAGGTAGGGCAGTTGCACAGGTGCTAAGTTCATTCAGTGCTAGCAAAGAACTTTGATTGGAAAGGCAGGCGCATTCTCATTATGCCAACTCCAAAAATGCATAAAGGTATGGTATCTCATGAGAGGTGGTGAGTTGCAGACGCTATACTGATCTGCACTAGTGTTGAGCTCGAATATTCTAATCACAAATTTGTGTCGGTAATTATTGTCACTTTGAGAATTCGCAAAGATCTAGAATATAGAGCTATATCTTTGGTAATCAAAAAACAATCTGGGCTTTTTTAATCCTTTTTATGCTATCTTTCATCCATACCTTTATTTTTTAATAGTTATTATTTTACCTATCATTAATAAACCCATATTAAACATGTTTTTTTTTTTACTTTTCACAAATAAAAATTTTTTAGATTTTTTAAGGATTCTAAAGTATTTTTAAATAGATTATTATATTTAACAGACAATCACAGAGAGGCTATATACCAAAAAACAGAAATGTACAAGTCAACAACCAATCCACAAGACAGCTACAGTCAGCAAACCTTACAATAACAGGCTATTGCACTGTGAAACACCTAGCAATAACCACACCTCAGTTAAACCTCATTGGATATGCCATTGCCAGGACTAGCTCTCATCTGATTGATAGCCAGAAAGTATGAAAATTGCTTAATTAATACTGGATGGCTTGAGGGAACTGCACTCCAAGATCATTATCATTAGTTTGATAAATATGTGAATTTATTTATGCCAGCTAACTCTTCTCTCACTGCATAGCTTGGCTGCATAAACATTTTCAGCTTTCTAATTGTCCTAATATTATATCAAAATTACCTTTCTATACTGTTTTGTCAGGTAAACTCATTTGCATAAACATGGATATGGGAAATAATAGGCATGTACTTTTTCAGCCTAAAAAAAGCAGACTCTGCTAGTTTGCATCTCCTTCTCATATTCAAGTTTATGCAAATTAGTTTATAACAAAACAGTATAGAAATGTTATAGAATATAATATTAGGACAATTAGAAAACGGAAAAATTTTATGCAGCCCTCCTAAACAGTGAGAAAAGAGTTAGCTGGCATCCAAAAGACATGTACAATTTTTGTCACCCTAATGATAATGATCTAGGAGCATAGGTCCCCCGAAGCCATCCATTTTAAATCAAGCAATTTTGAGGCTTATTGCCTCTTAGTCACATGAGAGCAGGGTTTGAGTATTTCATTGTGCTTCAGGCTGCTATTGTAAGGTCTGCTAACTGTACTTGTCCCATGTATAGTTTACTGGCTTGCACATACCTAGTTTATGAGTACTTTTGATTATAGCTGCATTGAAATACTGGGTTGGTATCTGCTTTTGGATTCCTGGAGCAGGTAGGGCAGTTGCACAGGTGCTAAGTTCATTCAGTGCTAGCAAAGAACTTTGATTGGAAAGGCAGGCGCATTCTCATTATGCCAATTCCAAAAATGCATAAAAGGTATGGTATCTCATGAGAGGTGGTGAGTTGCAGACGCTATACTGATCTGCACTAGTGTTGAGCTCGAATATTCTAATCACAAATTTGTATCGGTAATTATTGTCACTTTGAGAATTTGCAAAGATCTAGAATATAGAGCTATATCTTTGGTAATCAAAAAACAATCTGGGCTTTTTTAATCCTTTTTATGCTATCTTTCATCCATACCTTTATTTTTTAATAGTTATTATTTTACCCATCATTAATAAACCCATATTAAAGATGTTTTTTTTTTTACTTTTCACAAATAAAATTTTTTTAGATTTTTTACGGATTCTAAAATATTTTTAAATAGATGATTATATTTAACAGACAATCACAGAGAGGCTATATACCAAAAAACAGAAATGTACAAGTCAACAACCAATCCACAAGACAGCTACAGTCAGCAAACCTTACAATAACAGGCTATTGCACTGTGAAACACCTAGCAATAACCACACCTCAGTTAAACCTCATTGGATATGCCATTGCCAGTTCTAGCTCTCATCTGATTGATAGCCAGAAAGTATGAAAATTGCTTAATTAATACTGGATGGCTTGAGGGAGCTGCACTCCAAGATCATTATCATTAGTTTGATAAATATGTGAATTTATTTATGCCAGCTAACTCTTCTCTCACTGCATAGCTTGGCTGCATAAACATTTTCAGCTTTCTAATTGTCCTAATATTATATCAAATTACCTTTCTATACTGTTTTGTCAGGTAAACTCATTTGCATAAACATGAATATGGGAAATAATAGGCATGTACTTTTTCAGCCTAAAAAAAGCAGACTCTGCTAGTTTGCATCTCCTTCTCATATTCAAGTTTATGCAAATTAGTTTATAACAAAACAGTATAGAAATGTTATAGAATATAATATTAGGACAATTAGAAAACGGAAAAATTTTATGCAGCCCTCCTAAACAGTGAGAAAGAGTTAGCTGGCATCCAAAAGACATGTACAATTTTTGTCACCCTAATGATAATGATCTAGGAGCACAGGTCCCCCGAAGCCATCCAATTTAAATCAAGCAATTTTGAGGCTTATTGCCTCTTAGTCACATGAGAGCAGGGTTTGAGTATTTCATTGTGCTTCAGGCTGCTATTGTAAGGTCTGCTAACTGTACTTGTCCCATAAATAGTTTACTGGCTTGCACATACCTAGTTTATGAGTACTTTTGATTATAGCTGCATTGAAATACTGGGTTGGTATCTGCTTTTGGATTCCTGGAGCAGGTAGGGCAGTTGCACAGGTGCTAAGTTCATTCAGTGCTAGCAAAGAACTTTGATTGGAAAGGCAGGCGCATTCTCATTATGCCAACTCCAAAAATGCATAAAAGGTATGGTATCTCATGAGAGGTGGTGAGTTGCAGACGCTATACTGATCTGCACTAGTGTTGAGCTCGAATATTCTAATCACAAATTTGTATCGGTAATTATTGTCACTTTGAGAATTCGCAAAGATCTAGAATATAGAGCTATATCTTTGGTAATCAAAAAACAATCTGGGCTTTTTTAATCCTTTTTATGCTATCTTTCATCCATACCTTTATTTTTAATAGTTATTATTTTACCCATCATTAATAAACCCATATTAAAGATGTTTTTTTTTTTACTTTTCACAAATAAAATTTTTTTAGATTTTTTTACGGATTCTAAAATATTTTTAAATAGATGATTATATTTAACAGACAATCACAGAGAGGCTATATACCAAAAAACAGAAATGTACAAGTCAACAACCAATCCACAAGACAGCTACAGTCAGCAAACCTTACAATAACAGGCTATTGCACTGTGAAACACCTAGCAATAACCACACCTCAGTTAAACCTCATTGGATATGCCATTGCCAGGACTAGCTCTCATCTGATTGATAGCCAGAAAGTATGAAAATTGCTTAATTAATACTGGATGGCTCGAGGGAGACTGCACTCCAAGATCATTATCATTAGTTTGATAAATATGTGAATTTATTTATGCCAGCTAACTCTTCTCTCACTGCATAGCTTGGCTGCATAAACATTTTCAGCTTTCTAATTGTCCTAATATTATATCAAATTACCTTTCTATACTGTTTTGTCAGGTAAACTCATTTGCATAAACATGAATATGGGAAATAATAGGCATGTACTTTTTCAGCCTAAAAAAAAGCAGACTCTGCTAGTTTGCATCTCCTTCTCATATTCAAGTTTATGCAAATTAGTTTATAACAAAACAGTATAGAAATGTTATAGAATATAATATTAGGACAATTAGAAAACGGAAAAATTTTATGCAGCCCTCCTAAGCAGTGAGAAAAGAGTTAGCTGGCATCCAAAAGACATGTACAATTTTTGTCACCCTAATGATAATGATCTAGGAGCACTAGGTCCCCCGAAGCCATCCAATTTAAATCAAGCAATTTTGAGCCTTATTGCCTCTTAGTCACATGAGAGCAGGGTTTGAGTATTTCATTGTGCTTCAGGCTGCTATTGTAAGGTCTGCTAACTGTACTTGTCCCATAAATTGTTTCCTGGCTTGCATATACTTAGTTTATGAGTACTTTTGATTATAGCTGCATTGAAAAACTGGGTTGGTACCTGCTTTTGGATTCCTGGAGCAGGTAGGGCAGTTGCACAGGTGCTAAGTTCATTCAGTGCTAGCAAAGAACTTTGATTGGAAAGGCAGGCGCATTCTCATTATGCCAACTCCAAAAATGCATAAAAGGTATGGTATCTCATGAGAGGTGGTGAGTTGCAGACGCTATACTGATCTGCACTAGTGTTGAGCTCGAATATTCTAATCACAAATTTGTGTCGGTAATTATTGTCACTTTGAGAATTCGCAAAGATCTAGAATATAGAGCTATATCTTTGGTAATCAAAAAACAATCTGGGCTTTTTTAATCCTTTTTATGCTATCTTTCATCCATACCTTTATTTTTAATAGTTATTATTTTACCTATCATTAATAAACCCATATTAAAGATGTTTTTTTTTTTACTTTTCACAAATAAAAATTTTTTAGATTTTTTTACAGGATTCTAAAGTATTTTTAAATAGATTATTATATTTAACAGACAATCACAGAGAGGCTATATACCAAAAAACAGAAATGTACAAGTCAACAACCAATCCACAAGACAGCTACAGTCAGCAAACCTTACAATAACAGGCTATTGCACTGTGAAACACCTAGCAATAACCACACCTCAGTTAAACCTCATTGGATATGCCATTGCCAGGACTAGCTCTCATCTGATTGATAGCCAGAAAGTATGAAAATTGCTTAATTAATACTGGATGGCTTGAGGGGAGCTGCACTCCAAGATCATTATCATTAGTTTGATAAATATGTGAATTTATTTATGCCAGCTAACTCTTCTCTCACTGCATAGCTTGGCTGCATAAACATTTTCAGCTTTCTAATTGTCCTAATATTATATCAAAATTCCTTTCTATACTGTTTTGTCAGGTAAACTCATTTGCATAAACATGGATATGGGAAATAATAGGCATGTACTTTTTCAGCCTAAAAAAAAAGCAGACTCTGCTAGTTTGCATCTCCTTCTCATATTCAAGTTTATGCAAATTAGTTTATAACAAAACAGTATAGAAATGTTATAGAATATAATATTAGGACAATTAGAAAACGGAAAAATTTTATGCAGCCCTCCTAAACAGTGAGAAAGAGTTAGCTGGCATCCAAAAGACATGTACAATTTTTGTCACCCTAATGATAATGATCTAGGAGCATAGGTCCCCCCGAAGCCATCCATTTTAAATCAAGCAATTTTGAGGCTTATTGCCTCTTAGTCACATGAGAGCAGGGTTTGAGTATTTCATTGTGCTTCAGGCTGCTATTGTAAGGTCTGCTAACTGTACTTGTCCCATGTATAGTTTACTGGCTTGCACATACCTAGTTTATGAGTACTTTTGATTATAGCTGCATTGAAATACTGGGTTGGTATCTGCTTTTGGATTCCTGGAGCAGGTGGGGCAGTTGCACAGGTGCTAAGTTCATTCAGTGCTAGCAAAGAACTTTGATTGGAAAGGCAGGCGCATTCTCATTATGCCAATTCCAAAAATGCATAAAAGGTATGGTATCTCATGAGAGGTGGTGAGTTGCAGACGCTATACTGATCTGCACTAGTGTTGAGCTCGAATATTCTAATCACAAATTTGTATCGGTAATTATTGTCACTTTGAGAATTTGCAAAGATCTAGAATATAGAGCTATATCTTTGGTAATCAAAAAACAATCTGGGCTTTTTTAATCCTTTTTATGCTATCTTTCATCCATACCTTTATTTTTTAATAGTTATTATTTTACCCATCATTAATAAACCCATATTAAAGATGTTTTTTTTTTTTACTTTTCACAAATAAAATTTTTTTAGATTTTTTTACGGATTCTAAAATATTTTTAAATAGATGATTATATTTAACAGACAATCACAGAGAGGCTATATACCAAAAAACAGAAATGTACAAGTCAACAACCAATCCACAAGACAGCTACAGTCAGCAAACCTTACAATAACAGGCTATTGCACTGTGAAACACCTAGCAATAACCACACCTCAGTTAAACCTCATTGGATATGCCATTGCCAGTTCTAGCTCTCATCTGATTGATAGCCAGAAAGTATGAAAATTGCTTAATTAATACTGGATGGCTTGAGGGAACTGCACTCCAAGATCATTATCATTAGTTTGATAAATATGTTAATTTATTTATGCCAGCTAACTCTTCTCTCACTGCATAGCTTGGCTGCATAAACATTTTCAGCTTTCTAATTGTCCTAATATTATATCAAATTACCTTTCTATACTGTTTTGTCAGGTAAACTCATTTGCATAAACATGAATATGGGAAATAATAGGCATGTACTTTTTCAGCCTAAAAAAAGCAGACTCTGCTAGTTTGCATCTCCTTCTCATATTCAAGTTTATGCAAATTAGTTTATAACAAAACAGTATAGAAATGTTATAGAATATAATATTAGGACAATTAGAAAACGGAAAAATTTTATGCAGCCCTCCTAAACAGTGAGAAAAGAGTTAGCTGGCATCCAAAAGACATGTAAAATGTTTGTCACCCTAATGATAATGATCTAGGAGCACAGGTCCCCGAAGCCATCCAATTTAAATCAAGCAATTTTGAGGCTTATTGCCTCTTAGTCACATGAGAGCAGGGTTTGAGTATTTCATTGTGCTTCAGGCTGCTATTGTAAGGTCTGCTAACTGTAATTGTCCCATAAATTGTTTATTGGCTTGCATATACTTAGTTTATGAGTACTTTTGATTATAGCTGCATTGAAATACTGGGTTGGTATCTGCTTTTGGATTCTTGGAGCAGGTAGGGCAGTTGCACAGGTGCTAAGTTCATTCAGTGCTAGCAAAGAACTTTGATTGGAAAGGCAGGCGCATTCTCATTATGCCAATTCCAAAAATGCATAAAAGGTATGGTATCTCATGAGAGGTGGTGAGTTGCAGACGCTATACTGATCTGCACTAGTGTTGAGCTCGAATATTCTAATCACAAATTTGTATCGGTAATTATTGTCACTTTGAGAATTTGCAAAGATCTAGAATATAGAGCTATATCTTTGGTAATCAAAAAACAATCTGAGCTTTTTTTAAATCCTTTTTATGCTATCTTTTATCCATTCCGTTTATTTTTTAATAGTTATTATTTTACCCATCATTAATAAACCCATATTAAAGATGTTTTTTTTTTACTTTTCTCAAATAAAAACATTTTTTAGATTTTTTTTTACAGATTCTAAAATATTTTTTAAATAGATTATTATATTTAACAGACAATCACAGAGAGGCTATATACCAAAAAACAGAAATATACAAGTCAACAACCAATTCACAAGACAGCTACAGTCAGCAAACATTACAATAACAGGCTGTTGCACTGTGAAACACCTAGCAATAACCACACCTCAGTTAAACCTCATTGGATATGCTATTGCCAGGACTAGCTCTCATCTGATTGATAGCCAGAAAGTATGAAAATTGCTTAATTAATACTGGATGGCTTGAGGGGAGCTGCACCCCAAGATCATTATCATTAGGGTGATAAATATGTTAATTTATTTATTCCAGCTAACTCTTCTCTCACTGCATAGCTTGGCTGCATAAACATTTTCAGCTTTCTAATTGTCCTAATATTATATCAAATTTCCTTTCTATACTGTTTTGTCAGGTAAACTCATTTGCATAAACATGAATATGGGAAATAATAGGCATGTACTTTTTCAGCCTAAAAAAAAGCAGACTCTGCTAGTTTGCATCTCCTTCTCATATTCAAGTTTATGCAAATTAGTTTATAACAAAACAGTATAGAAATGTTATAGAATATAATATTAGGACAATTAAAAAACAGGAAAAATTTTATGCAGCCCTCTAAGCAGTGAGAAAGAGTTAGCTGGCATCAAAGACATGTACAATTTTTGTCACCCTAATGATAATGATCTAGGAGCACAGGTCCCCCGAAGCCATCCAATTTAAATCAAGCAATTTTGAGGCTTTTGCCTCCTGGTCACATGAGAGCAGGGTTTGAGTACTTCATTGTGCTTCAGGCTGCTATTGTAAGGTCTGCTAACTGTACTTGTCCCATGGATAGTTTACTGGCTTGCACATACCTAGTTTATGAGTACTTTTGATTATAGCTGCATTGAAATACTGGGTTGGTATCTGCTTTTGAATTCCTGGAACAGGTAGGGCAGTTGCACAGGTGCTAAGTTCATTCAGTGCTAGCAAAGAACTTTGATTGGAAAGGCAGGCGCATTCGCATTATGCCAACTCCAAAAAATGCATAAAAGGTATGGTATCTCATGAGAGGTGGTGAGTTGCAGACGCTATACTGATCTGCACTAGTGTTGAGCTTGAATATTCTAATCACAAATTTGTATCGGTAATTATTGTCACTTTGAGATTTTGCAAAGATCTAGAATATAGAGCTATATCTTTGGTAATCAAAAAACAATCTGGGCTTTTTTTAAATCCTTTTTATGCTATCTTTTATCCATACCGTTTATTTTTTAATAGTTATTATTTTACCCATCATTAATAAACCCATATTAAAGATGTTTTTTTTTTACTTTTTACAAATAAAAAAATTTTTAGATTTTTTTTTACAGATTCTAAAATATTTTTTAAATAGATAATTATATTTAACAGACAATCACAGAGAGGCTATATACCAAAAAACAGAAATATACAAGTCAACAACCAATTCACAAGACAGCTACAGTCAGCAAACCTTACAATAACAGGCTGTTGCACTGTGAAACACCTAGCAATAACCACACCTCAGTTAAACCTCATTGGATATGCTATTGCCAGGACTAGCTCTCATCTGATTGATAGCCAGAAAGTATGAAAATTGCTTAATTAATACTGGATGGCTTGAGGGGAGCTGCACCCCAAGATCATTATCATTAGGGTGATAAATATGTTAATTTATTTATTCCAGCTAACTCTTCTCTCACTGCATAGCTTGGCTGCATAAACATTTTCAGCTTTCTAATTGTCCTAATATTATATCAAATTTCCTTTCTATACTGTTTTGTCAGGTAAACTCATTTGCATAAACATGAATATGGGAAATAATAGGCATGTACTTTTTCAGCCTAAAAAAAGCAGACTCTGTTAGTTTGCATCTCCTTCTCATATTCAAGTTTATGCAAATTAGTTTATAACACAACAGTATAGAAATGTTATAGAATATAATATTAGGACAATTAGAAAACGGAAAAATTTTATGCAGCCCTCCTAAACAGTGAGAAAGAGTTAGCTGGCATCAAAAGACATGTACAATTTTTGTCACCTAATGATAATGATCTAGAGCACAGGTCCCCGAAGCCATCCAATTTAAATCAAGCAATTTTGAGGCTTTTGCCTCCTGGTCACATGAGAGCAGGGTTTGAGTACTTCATTGTGCTTCAGGCTGCTATTGTAAGGTCTGCTAACTGTACTTGTCCCATGGATAGTTTACTGGCTTGCACATACCTAGTTTATGAGTACTTTTGATTATAGCTGCATTGAAATACTGGGTTGGTATCTGCTTTTGGATTCCTGGAGCAGGTAGGGCAGTTGCACAGGTGCTAAGTTCATTCAGTGCTAGCAAAGAACTTTGATTGGAAAGGCAGGCGCATTCTCATTATGCCAACTCAAAAATGCATAAAAGGTATGGTATCTCATGAGAGGTGGTGAGTTGCAGGCGCTATACTGATCTGCACTAGTGTTGAGCTCGAATATTCTAATCACAAATTTGTATCGGTAATTATTGTCACTTTGAGAATTTGCAAAGATCTAGAATATAGAGCTATATCTTTGGTAATCAAAAAACAATCTGGGCTTTTTTAAATCCTTTTTATGCTATCTTTTATCCATACCGTTTATTTTTAATAGTTATTATTTTACCCATCATTAATAAACCCATATTAAAGATGTTTTTTTTACTTTTCACAAATAAAAATATTTTTAGATTTTTTACGGATTCTAAAATATTTTTAAATAGATTATTATATTTAACAGACAATCACAGAGAGGCTATATACCAAAAAACAGAAATGTACAAGTCAACAACCAATCCATAAGACAGCTACAGTCAGCAAACCTTACAATAACAGGCAGTTGCACTGTGAAACACCTAGCAATAACCACACCTCAGTTAAACCTCATTGGATATGCTATTGCCAGGACTAGCTCTCATCTGATTGATAGCCAGAAAGTATGAAAATTGCTTAATTAATACTGGATGGCTTGAGGGAGCTGCACCCCAAGATCATTATCATTAGGGTGATAAATATGTTAATTTATTTATGCCAGCTAACTCTTCTCTCACTGCATAGCTTGGCTGCATAAACATTTTCAGCTTTCTAATTGTCCTAATATTATATCAAATTTTCTTTCTATACTGTTTTGTCAGGTAAACTCATTTGCATAAACATGAATATGGGAAATAATAGGCATGTACTTTTTCAGCCTAAAAAAAGCAGACTCTGCTAGTTTGCATCTCCTTCTCATATTCAAGTTTATGCAAATTAGTTTATAACACAACAGTATAGAAATGTTATAGAATATAATATTAGGACAATTAGAAAACGGAAAAAATTTCATGCAGCCCTCCTAAACAGTGAGAAAGAGTTAGCTGGCATCAAAGACATGTACAATTTTGTCACCCTAATGATAATGATCTAGGAACTACAGGTCCCCCGAAGCCATCAATTTAAATCAAGCAATTTTGAGGCTTTGCCTCCTGGTCACATGAGAGCAGGGTTTGAGTACTTCATTGTGCTTCAGGCTGCTATTGTAAGGTCTGCTAACTGTACTTGTCCCATGGATAGTTGCGGCTACCTAGTTTATAGTACTGTTGATTATAGCTGCATTGAAATACTGGGTTGGTATCTGCTTTTGAATTCCTGGAGCAGGTAGGGCAGTTGCACAGGTGCTAAGTTCATTCAGTGCTAGCAAAGAACTTTGATTGGAAAGGCAGGCGCATTCTCATTATGCCAACTCCAAAAATGCATAAAAGGTATGGTATCTCATGAGAGGTGGTGAGTTGCAGGCGCTATACTGATCTGCACTAGTGTTGAGCTCGAATATTCTAATCACAAATTTGTATCGGTAATTGTTGTCACTTTGAGAATTTGCAAAGATCTAGAATATAGAGCTATATCTTTGGTAATCAAAAAACAATCTGGGCTTTTTAAATCCTTTTATGCTATCTTTTATCCATACCGTTTATTTATTAATAGTTATTATTTTATC
>JAKVIS010002365.1:0-23482 GCA_033119425.1 Bufotes viridis | reverse complement strand
TTAAGGAATGCTTTCAACCAATTCTTTTGATATGATATGCATGCTGCTATCCTTTCCTGTAGCTGCAATCACAAAGGACTAAGTCTGAATATGATTTCAGAATGGAGCGCATAAGTCTTTAGCTCAGGTCTGGTTTTCTTAAAACATTAACTTTTTCATACATATACAATATACAGCTTTATTAAAGTGTGAAACTGCTCAAGCACAACCAGATCCAAGGGAATAAGGTGGTGTATGGGGCATCTAAATTGTACAATAACCAATGGGATACATAAATTAATCTTCCAGAAAAATAATTATTGGTGGGCTCTTTATCAATTATCAAAAGCTGCTGTATAAACCTTTATACACTCCTCAACATTGAAATTGCAGCACCAAAAAATACAAGCCATAAGGTTATACAAATCGAGGAAGTAGCAGGTGTCAGATAATTTGATTAGAAGAATGGCGTATAGTGGTCCATTCTGTTCTGCAAGTGAAATTAGACATCACATCCCAAGTCTAGAGTGGCAAACAGTGTCTGCACTAACCATCAGAAGATATTTGCACAACATTGAGCTACAAGCCAGCTTCAGGTGTTGCATTGACTTCACGCCACCGCTCTTAAAGGCTATCCTGGTGCAAAGCAAGACATCAATGGATGCTAGAATAGAGGTTTATGTTCTTTAGTGATGAGCTCTGCTTTTGTCTTGACAGCAGGGATAGCTGGAGATTGGTCTGAAGACCAAGTGAACAATGCCATGAAGAGGCTTTCACAAGGGAACGTCACACTAGTCCTACTCCCGGAATTACGGTATGGGGTAGCATAATGTATGGTAGCTGGACTGCTCTAGTCTTCATGTCAGGTACACTAACAGCCAGCATTACATTGATTTGGTCATAACCAGTGGTACGGCCATTTCTCTAAAGTATCCCAGGAGCTGTCTTTCAACAGGACAATGCCAGGCCCGATGTTGCATGTGCTACTGTGAGCAATCTACATGGCCTAAACATGTTCAGGCATAGATTAAAAAACGCACCAAAAACCAAATAAGCTTCTTCTTTATGTTTCTTTATCAAAAATTCTTCACATTATAGTGCATACATAAATGACTCATAGTCAGAAGCACATTTTGTTATAGTCCATACTTAACAATAAAGTCATTTATATATGCACTATAATGTGAAGGATATTTGATAAAGAAACATAAAGAAGAAGTTTTATTTGGTTCTTGGTGTGTTTTTTACTCTATGTCGGAATTGGAGTCAAGTTGGAATATTGACGTTTTTGCACCATTGTGGCCCTGTAGTGGTGATTGTGGCCTAAACATATTACCATGGCCTGCAGCATCTCTGGACTTGTCTCCCATCAAGCACATCTGGTGGTCAGTACTTGCAAACAGAGCTGTAAGCAGCGGATCTTAATGATTTGAGTGCCCAAGTGCATTCAGGGTTGCAAAGCATTCCTCAGACAACGATTAATAACATCATTGATAGCATGCCAAGGCATGTATTTCTAACCGTTGAACTCATACTGAATAAATTGAGACGTTTTAAATATTTTTTTTATCATTTGCATAGCATTAGCTTGTCCATCGATCCTGTGATTTCCATAATTCCATGACTTTTGCAATTTCATTGTTGAGGAGTATATAAGGTCTGGCAAAAATATTGCAAGAGCACATCAACTAACATGAAGGAAATCACAAAACCTCCCAGAAGAAAGTCCAAAGAACTGGGTAACTTTTTAGTATCAGGTCTCATATCTAAAATAACCAACAGATTGGGCATACAAATCAGATTTGTTGGAGTTTAGCATGGATATCAACACTCATTACATTGTTTACAAGCACCATGATGTTTGGGATACTGTTTTATGAACAATGAATCTGCCTTGACAGCATACAACGCATTTGGAAAGTCTTTAGACCCTTTTACTTTTTTATTTTCTTTTGTTGCGACCTTTTGCTAAAATTAAAAAAATGTGTCTATCCGTCAATCTGCACTTAATACCCCATAATGAGAAAGTAAAAACAAAATTTTATACATTTTTGCAAATTTATTAAAAAGGAAAACCTAAAATTTTGAATGGACATAATTATTCCAGCTCTTTGGTATAACATTTGAAATTTATGTCTGGGGGTCTCTCATTTCTCTGGATAATTTTTGATTGGGGTCTACCAGTAGTAAATTCAGTTGTTTAGACATGATTTGGAAAGACACTCTTGTCTATATAAGGTCTCGCAGCTGACTATGCATATCAGAGCAAAAATAAGCCATGAGGAGGAAAGAACTGCCTGGAGAGCCAGGATTGTGTGGAGGCACAGTCCTGGATAAAAGTACAAATAATTTCTGCTGCATTGAAGGTTCCCAATAGCACAGCTGCCTCATTAATTTTTAAATGGAGGAAGTTTAGAAGAACCATGACTCTTCGTACAGATGGCTGCCGCACCAAACTAAGTAATAGGAGGAGAAATTGTCTTGGTAATAGAGATGACCAAGAACCCAATGGTCACTCTGGGTGGGCACCAAAGGTCCTGTGTGCAGATTTGAGAAACTTCCAGAAGGTGAACCATCACTGTAGCACTCCAGCAATTTGGGCTTTATGGCGGAATGGCCAGAAAAAAACATCAAAGACCGCCTGCAGTTTACGAAAAGGCACCTAAAGGACTCTCAGACAGTAAGAAACAAGATTCTCTGGTCTGATGAAATCAATATTGAACTTTTTGGCCTCAGTTCTACACTTCATGACTTGAGAAAACAATCACCTGCCCAATACCATCCCTACAGTAAAGTACAATGGTGGCAACCTCATGCTATGATGATTTAAATGGCTAGGACAGGGAAACTGGTCAGGGTTGAGGGAAAGCTGAATGTAGCATAATGAAGATACTTGTTATGGATCAGTGAGTGTGAATCCACTGGGCCAACTAACCAGTTTGGTGTAGGGCTAGCCTGCATTATTCTGGCACTTTTCCATTATTCACCCTTTAAACCCTATGCTCTGGTGCAAACACCGAGACCTCTGGACATAGAAAACACACCGAAAATGCAGAAAAACTTCAGGTACAGTCTAAACAGGCACTAAAGGCTTGAATTCTGGTTTTAGATATCCAGGCAGCACACAATCAACGTTGCCACAGGAAAGACTTGCGGCATGCAGTCAGGAAACTTGATTGGAGCACAGACAGAGAAGACAGACTGGGTTAATTTAAAGATGAACTGAAGTGAACCTGGACTTAAAAGGGTAGAAGCACACAGGCAGGATGGAAACTTGAAGCACATCAGGAACACAGGCAGGAAATAAAGCGGGATAAACGCAAGTAAATCGCAAAAGCACTAGACTACCAAACGCCTTCCCCTCAGGGGAACCTAAAGCTCAGGAACCCTCTGCCATTAGAGGTGCCTTAAATACTCATCGACCTTCAACCATTGAGGAAGAATTTCAGAGCTCACATACTAGCCCTTTAAGAGATAAGCGCACACACACTAGGAGAGCATCAGGCAGGTGCCTGGAGGTAGTAAGATCGAGAGGATGCCAGCAACCAGGATACCAGATGGCATGGTCAAATGTGCGGTGTCCAAGACCACAGGTGACAGCTGGAGAAAGGTTGACAAGGACCACAGACCTAACAATATTCATAATGAAAACCTGATCCAGAGTGCTCCTGTCCAAAAGTTCACCTTCCACCAAGACAATGACCCTAAGCACACAGCCAAGATAACTGAGGAGTGCCTTAGAGAAAACTCATTGAATGTCCTTGAGCCAGAGCTGTCCACCAACAGTCTGCATACAATCTGACAGAGCTTGAGAGGATCTGCAGAGAAGAATGGCAGAAAAACACCAGATCTAGGTGTACAAACTTTCTAGCATCATACCCAAGAGGACTGGAGGCTGTAATCACTGCCAAAGGTGCTTCAACGAAGTACTGAGTAAATGATCTAAATACGTATGTTAATGAAATACTATAGTTTTTCCTTTTTTAACCGCTACAGGACCGCCTAACGCAGGGATGCGTCCTGCGGGCGGCCCTGTAGCTCTGAGTTGACGCGTCGGCGCGTCATCTCGTGAGAGCCGAGATTTCCACAGCAGTTCGGCTACAGCCTGCCAGCGATGGATCATCGCTGGCAGGCTGTAGATGCGAATAAAATCGCATCAAACTGCTATATCAGACGCTGTTTTATGAACAGCGTCTGATATAGCTGCTACCTGGTCCTCTGGTGGTCCCATTTACTGGGATCGACCACCAGAGGACCAGGTAACACAGTAAAGTTGCACCAAACACTACACTAACCCCCCACCCCCCTCACCTATTAACCCCTTGATCACCCCATCTAGACCCCCTGATCACCCCCTGTCATTGATCACACCCCTTGTAAGGCTCCATTCAGACGTCCATATGTGTTTTGCGGATCCGTGGATTCACGGATCCGCGGATCCGATCCGCGGATCCGATCCGCGGATCCTCAAAACACGGACACCGGCAATGTGCTTTCCGCATTTTGCAGATCCGCACATTGCCAGAACCATATAGAAAATGCTTTTCTTGTCCGCAGCTGCGGACAAGAATAGGACATGTTCTATATTTTTGCAGAACGGAAGTGCAGACCCGGAAGCGCAGATCCGTAATTCCGGATCCGAGCGGGACAAAGTCTGTCCCCATAGAAATGAATGGGTCCGCAATTCCGCTCCGCAAACAGAATTTCGGACGTGTGAATGGGGCATAAGGGCCCCTTTACCGCCAGTTAGCTAGCTACTTGTTAGGTAGCTAGCGCCCAGCCCACCGCACCGCAGTCACTGATTTGGCAGAGATTTTTCATCCACATTGATCGATGCGAATGAAAAAATCTGTGCCGTTCATTTTTTTTTTTTTCAGCGCAGAGGCTGAACGGAAAAAAAAAATCTCATTACCCGTCTGCTCAATATACGGAGAATCGCAGAAACTCCTAATGCTGGCCATACGTGTAATGATTGCGAAGACCCCTAAAATGCCAGGGCAGTACAAAAACCCCACATGTGACCCCATTTTAGAAAGAAGACACCCCAAGGTATTCCGTGAGGGGTATGGTGAGTTCATGGAAAATATTATTTTTTGTCACAAGTTAGTGGAATATGAGACTGTAAAAAAACAAAAAAAAACAATTTCCGCTAACTTGTTCCAAAATTTTTTTCTGTGAACTCACCATACCCCTCACAGAATACCTTGGGGTGTCTTCTATCCACAATGGGGTCACATGTGGGGTATTTATACTGCCCTGGCATTTTAGCGGTCCTAAAGCGTGAGAATCCAAATGCGTAAAAATGCCCTGTGAAATCCTAAAGGTACTCATTGGTTTTAGGGCCTCTTGTGCATTTGGCTGCAAAGTGTCACTCATGTGGTATCGCCGGACTCAGGAGAGTAGGCAATGTGTTTTGGGGTGTATTTTTATATATACCCATGCTGGGTGTGAGAAATATCGCTGTAAACGACAACTTTTTAAAAATTTTTATTCAAAGTTGTCAATTTACAGAGATATTTCTCTTACTCCAGCATGGGTATATGTAAAAATACACCCCAAAACACATTGCCCTACTTCTCCTGAGTACGGCGATACCACATGAGTGACACTTTTTGCAGCCAAGATGCGCAAAGGGCCCAAATTCCAACGAGTACCTTTTAGGAGGGCATTTTTACGCATTTTCTTCTCACGCTTTAGGGCCCCTAAAATGCCAGGGCCGTATAAATACCCCACATGTGACCCCATTTTGGAAAGAAGACACCCTAAGGTATTCGCTGAGGGGCATAATGAGTCCATGAAAATTAAACTTTTTGTCAAAAGTTAGCGGAAACGGAGACTTTGTGAGAAAAACAATAAAAATCAATTTCCACTAACTTGTGCCAAAAAAATCTTCTATGAACTCGCCATGCCCCTCATGGAATACCTTGGGGTGTCTTCTTTCCAAAATGGGGTCACATGTGGGGTATTTATACTGTCCTGGCATTTTAGGGACCCCTAAAGCGTGAGAAGAAAAATGCGTAAAAATGCCCTCCTAAAAGGTACTCATTGGAATTAGGCCCCTTTGCATCTTGGCTGCAAAAGTGTCACACATGTGGTATCGAGCGTACTCAGGAGAAGTAGGGCAATGTGTTTGGGGTGTATTTTACATATACCCATACTGGGTGAGAGAAATATCTCTGTAAATTGACAACTTTGAATAAAAAAATTTAAAAGTTGTCGCTTACAGCGATATTTCTCACACGCAGCATGGGTATATGTAAAAATACACCCCAAACCACATTGCCCTACTTCTCCTGAGTACGGCGATACCACATGAGTGCCACTTTTTGCAGCCTGGGTGCGCAAAGGGGCCCTAAAACCAATGAGTACCTTTAGGATTTCACAGGACATTTTTACGCATTTGGATTCTCACACTTTAGGGGCCCCTAAAATGCCAGGTGAGTATAAATACCCCACATGTGACCCCATTTTGGAAAGAAGACACCCTAGGTATTCTGTGAGGGGCATGGTGAGTCCACAGAATTTTTATTTTTGGCACAAGTCAGCGGAAATTGTTTTTTTTTTTTTTTTTTTTTTTTTTTTACAAAGTCTCATATTCCACTAACTTGTGACAAAAATAAAATTTTACATGAACTCACCATACCCTCACAGAATACCTTGGGGTGTCTTCTTTCCAAAATGGGGTCACATGTGGGGTATTTTTACTGCCCTGGCATTTTAGGGGGCCCTAAAGCGTGAGAAGAAGTCTGGAATCCAAATGCGTAAAATGCCCTGTGAAATCTTAAAGGTAATCATTGGTTTAGGGCTTTGCGACTAAGCTGCAAAAGTGGCACACATGGGTATCGCTGCATCAGGAGAAGTAGGGCAATGTGTTTTGGGGTGCATTTTTATATATACCTATTACTTTGTGTGAAAAATATCTCTGTAAACGACAACTTTTAAAAAATTTTATACAAAGTTGACAATTTACAGAGATATTTCTCTCATCCAACATGGGTGTATGTAAAAATACACCCTAAAACACATTGCCCTACTTCTCCTGAGTACGGCGATACCACATGAGTGACACTTTTTGCAGCCTGGGTGCGCAAAGGGGCCCAAATTCCAATGAGTACCTTTAGGTTTTACATGGCGGCTCACAATTTAGCCCCGCCCAAAATGCCAGAACAGTAAACACACCCCACAAATGACCCCATTTCGGAAAGTAGACACCCCAAGGTATTCACTGAGGGGCATAGTGAGTCCGTCTGAGATTTTTTTTTTTTTGCCAGAAGTTATCAGAAATTGAAACTTTTTTTTTTTTTTTTCTCAGAAAGTGTCATTTTCCGCTAACTTGTGAAAAAAATGAAATGATACATGAACTCACCAAGCCCCTCCGTGAATACTTTGGGGTGTCTTCTATCTAAAATGGTGTGATTTGGGGGTATTTATACTTTCCTGACATTCTAGCACCTGAAGAAACATGACAGGCGCTCAGAAAGTCAGAGCTGCTTCAAAATGCCGAAATTCACTTTTTGCACCATAGTTTGTAAACGCTATAACTTTTACCCAAACCAATAAATATACACTTATTGGATTTTTTTATCAAAGACATGTAGAACAATAAATTTAGAGAAAAATTTATATAGAAATGTAGTTTTTTTAAAAAAAATTTACAACAGAAAGTGAAAAATGTCATTTTTTTGCAAAAATTTCGGTCATTTTTGATTAATAGCAAAAAAAGTAAAAATGTCAGCAGCAATGAAATAGCACCAAATGAAAGCTCTATTAGTGAGAAGAAAAGGAGGTAAAATTCATTTGGGTGGTAAGTTGCATGACGGAGCAATAAACGGTGAAAGTAGTGTAGTGCAGAATTGTAAAAAGTGGCCTGGTCATTAAGGGTGTTTAAGCTAGGGGGGCTGAAGCGGTTAATAAATTAGTAATTTCAATTACACTTGTGATATCATGAAAGCCTATTATTGGCTTTAAATATACTGTTCATGAACAGAGTCAAGGAAATGGGGTTCCGTTGTTCTGTGATCCGTGTCCGTTTTTGGTTCCGTTGTGTTTCCGTGGTCCGCCAAAAAAAAGGAAGGAAAAAAAAGTGTAATTTTAATATCTCCACCCAGGATAATGGAATATATATGCAGGTCACGGACGCGGATGACAGTCTGATGTGCCTTCACATTTTTTCATGGTCCCATTGACTTGAATGGGTCCGCGAACCGTTTTTCGCGGACAAGAATAGGACAGGTTATATTTTTTGGATGGACCATAATCACGGACCACGGACGCGGAGGACAAACGGTGCATTTGACGAGTTTTCCACGGACCCATTGAAAACCAATGGGTCCGCAGAAAAGCACAAAAAACTGCTCAACGGACACGGAATCAATCAACAGTCGTGTTCATGAGGCCTTAGTCCTTGATTTTTCTCTGATTCTCAACTGCAGTTTTGATGATGTCACTTCCTGGCACAACCAGGGTTTGCTTAAAAAATTGAGGACCACTGGATGACCAGAGGGTTCAAATATAGCTATTCAAAGATGTTCTTTAGTTGTAAAGGCCCCCTAGATAGAGCAGATGATTGTCAGGAAAGAAAAGTTCAGGTGACCACACAAGCAATCATATTACCCAATGAACTAGTGCTTCATTGGGTAATCGGCGGCACCTTTATCCTGGCAGATCATCACTACTGGACGTTCGTACAAACACTTCTTAGCCATTATCTGGCCCATGCTCAGCTAGTGTAAAGAGGCCTTAACTGCAGGAGCTGCTCAGTCTTAGCAGACCCAAAGCAGCTTTGCATTAAGCATTCAAAGACTTATATTCCCGCTATAACTGGAGATAATATGCCCCAGTTACAGGGATAATCATGTATAAAAAAATGCTATGTTAAAATGCCTACCAAAGATCTTGTATAACCTTATGGGAGGAACAATGTGTAAAATAAACTAAATGACATAAATAAATATAAGAAATAAAAAAAAAAATGGAAAAAAAAAGAATGTTACCACTATCCCATGCCAGAACTTCTAAACCAGGGGTATTTAGGGGTTCTGATCTGGGGTCTGTAATTTTGGGGTCTCCTTAATCTGCCTTCACAGGTACTCTGTGATTTAGAAAGGTTGCTGATGCAGCTGGTGCCTTACCCGGCACAATTAAAAATCGCTAAAAAGTCTGCCAGGCCCGGTGGCTACTGTATCAGCTGCTTTCCTAATCAGACATAGTATCCTCTGTCCATTTAAGAAAGCTGCCTAGACTGGCACATGTACATGAAAACCGACCTTTAGCATTCATCTCCCTATGGGGAGTTCTCTTACCCAGCCTGTTACTGTGTCATAGTCTTCCTTGAAATGTACAATATATATAATATGTATAAGACTTTGTTGACACCCTGGTTCCATTTATAACAGTAACCACAATATCCTATGTGATATGTAAAATCATTTTGCATTGTTTTTATGTTAAATAAACCAATGTAAAAATAGTTACCTTAGATTAGTGGTGGAGGGTAGCAAGTTTAAGATGGGGGGGTATCAAACTGAAACTTTGCATGAGGTGACGAAAAACCGAGCTACGGCTCTTCTTGCTAGCATTGTTGGGTATTGCACTGTCATTGCATTGGACATCATGACTCTATAAGTTGCATAGTTCACTGAATTGAAAGAATAAATCACTTTGCTAGATATTTCTTTGGATTTAGCAGTTTTGCTTCAGATGAATAAGCTGATAAAAGAATAAGTGAACTGAGATGCTAGCTCAATTTTCAGAGTGGAAAGTAGATAGAAAAATATAGTGCATGTCCCTGGAAGTGGAGAAGGATGTAATGCATTGTAGGATGAGGTTAGGCTATTCTAATGTTACAGGAAAAGTTGTTTTGCAAGGAATGGTAAGAACAAATCCAGATAAATATTTTCTATTTCATAAAAAAAAACATCCCTGTATATATAAATGAACATACCTCATAAACATGACAAAATACAAATTAAACTGAGGGAACTGATAAAATAAATTTTTTCAACACTAGCTGTAAACTGTCCTGTCCTTCCGGTAGAGGAAAAGCCTGCCGGAGTTCATCATTGTCGGATACTACATTTTCCCACCTGAGTCCATTGTCCGGCCAAATTTCAGCACTGATGCCCGAAACAGACCAGATCCCCGCCGTATCCCATTATAGTCAATGGGCCTGGCAGTGCTCTGGCATTTTCCGACTATGCCGGATGCGATTAACTTCAGTAGGCTGTTCCTGCACCAGAACAGCCTGAAGGAACAGTTTAGCGCTAGTGTGAAACTAGCCTTAGGCCTTGTTCAGATCATATTATCGAACTCCACTCACAGTGTGAATTCCATAAAAAGCTCCCAGTGTTTATGCGAAGTGTGTCCATAGGGTTCCTATTAACCCGGCAGAGGCCAAAAAAAAGTTGTTTTTTTTCCTCCATTGACCTGATATACTGCCAAAAAAGGTATGGGCTACAGTGGTATACTACGCTATTCTATACAACAGTATTATGCTATTTCCCATTGCAACATTCCTGTGCCATTTATGTAAATTTTGTCCAGTGACATTGTCATTGCTATTATACTTCTGTAGATCATGAATTCCACATCTAGTAAACCATATTTCCCAGTGCATTATATTAATACTGTATCTGTAAAAACTACAAATGCAGAAGCTGAGTGCTCTAGAGGGAGAGCCATTCTTTCCACTGGTTCACTATATAAGCTATTACGTCCACAGGCAATATGAAAGGCGTTGTCCAAAGCACATGCTGGTGGCCTGTTATAATCATATTCTCCAACCTCATTATATTTTACCTTAATAAAATGTATTTATTTTAATTTAGTTATTTTTGGTATTTCAGAGATATCAATATATACTGTTCATTCTGCAGCATCATTTGCCAGTCCTGGCAATGCACAAATGTGAACAAAATACAAAAAAATTAAACATGACCTCATGTTAATTTGTTGTTAGAAATACAGTCAAACCCCTTCAAAAGACCAACTCTTTGAGAAAATCAGTCCTTTGAATGTTCACCATTATACATATTGGTCAACTTCTTTGAGAAAGACCACTTTTCCATGCAATGTTGTATGGTTGCCTGAAAGAGATTTTACTGTATACGTAGTACCCCAGAGCAGGTACTACCATTCCTACAACCTGCGACTGTCTTAAAGGGCATCATACAGGGCCATATCATCAATAACCTCTAAAAAGTCTGATTTTTGAATCACCCAAATAAGAAATAGAACATAATATAACATAATGGCAAGTACTTGGCAGTGACATGTAATGGGCAATGAGAGTGGAACCACTGTACCAAATAGTTGGTTTGGCTTTGGTCTAAGCCTAATAGCATTACTCTGGCAGTTCCCTGGAACTCACCCTTTAACCCCTTTACAAGGATCTAGACTTTGCTGCAGGGGACCAGGCCACTACTTCCTGGAGTAGTCCCGGTGCAGTTGGCAGCTGATCCATAGGGATCAGAGACTCAAATGTGAAACACTAAGACATCAGGCAATAGTCGTAGTCAGAAAACAAGCCGAGGTCAGGGCAGGCTGAGTTTCTGCGTATCTGAGAGACAATTTCACTTTTGACACTGTGAGAGGGAATATTTCTAGCATACCCTTCCACACTTTGAGATGGTTTTGCCAACCATATCTTAAATCTGTACCCCTCAGTACAGGAATTACAGAACCTATAGCAATATCCTAAACTGAATGCCTAAGATTTTGCAGCAACAGTTTAGAAAGACAGAAAGAGGAGTACCACAACTCCTATCATTTCTGCTATCCATACATTGCGATTGAGGAAGAATTGCACTGTGAATTGCCGTTGGAACTGTGCCTTGACACTGTTGGATGTATTAGTACTCCTATTCTGCAATTTAGTGAAGACTGACATTTATTTACAGCTGGTCTGGTCACTGACTTCATTACTGTATGCCAGCCATTGCACCTGCATCCAAACTCCTGCCTTACACAATGGCAAAATACTTAACACCAAAGGCACAGCAACTACCACTAGGCAAGAGCCCTGAGGGAAGAAAGGGCTCTCCTTTCTGTCACTGCAATACCGTAGGAAGGCATTAGTGTGAGGATTGCCACTGTGATCTGGGTGAAGACCCAATATTGTCACATCCACTACCATTCCAAACCTCACCTTTTTCCTCGCAGGCAGTCAATGTAACTGCAGGGTCTTCCGACCTTGGGCGCATGCATGTGCCTATTAACACACACTTCTGCCAGGTCCGAGACAAGGGGTAGGCGAGGGTAGGCACCCTCTCGCTACTCAGAAGTGGGGGCACAATGATGGCCACATCTGTGGCTCGTCAGTCTCATAGAGTGGTACAAGAGGCCGCAATGACATCACTGAGACCTTCTGTGCCGGGTCTCACCGTCAATATGAAGGATATTACTACTAATTTATGTATTATCACTGTTGGGAGCACTATTGCTAACAAGGGCAGTCTGGGAGCAGTATTACTATCGGAGTGCTATCTGTATGGAACTGTTTCTAAAAATATGGTGTTTGTGGGCAAGGGGGAGCAAAGTGGGCACAGTATTGGGGGTACCAACAGGATAGGTCTGTATAAATTTAGGCCTAATTTGCAAAATCTATAACAGTCCCCCATGTGCCATATAGTAATATTGGTGCCTTCCTATATAGCAGAGGGGATTGCACCCCACTGACGACAGACGTCTGCGTGTGATGGTCTCCAAATGGAGAAGAAAAGTAAAGTGAAGAACTGACATCCGAGGACATGTCAACTGTACCGTAAGTCACTGGATCTGCATCTGACTGTTTCTTTGAAATGTGTTTTAATCTTTTTATTAGAAAGTAATGTCACTTTAAATTGATTCGGTGGGGGGGGGGGAGCAATTTGCCTGCTCCACCCAGGGCTCCAAAATAACTTGTCCTGGCCCTGACTTCTTCGTAAAATTTTGCTCAGTTTTATATTGATAATCCCTATTTATGTACATTGCTAGAATATGAACTGCTAGGATTCTAACCAAAGGTATTATAAAATCACAGCTTTAGAAAAGCAATCAGCATATTTGAAAGGTCAGAAGCATCTTCAGCTCTTTTATTTGATAAAATTACTGGTGTAGCATAAGTATATATTTTTCTACTTTTGCTGTGAAAACGATTGCCTCCTCACATCTTCCTGACTTTAGTGACAGGTTTATATACACATGATAATCCCTGTGTCATCATAGCCATCTATACAGGTTTTCCCTTTTCTATGGATACTAATGGATAGCTGATTGTAGGATCTACATCTTCTGATGACTGTAAAGCAGAAAACTGTTCACTAGAGAATCTCCACAGAGTTCTTTTTTCGTACCAAATCTATTTTTCTACTGAGCAAGCAATTTTCCCCCCACTAAATAAGGCGTAAAACTATTTGAAATATTAAACAGGAGCTTTCCTCTTCTACTCCATTCGCAGTAAATAAAGAAATCAATAGCTGCTCCACTATTCCATTTCTAAAAGGTTTTCTTTTTCTTCTTCGAGCGGTATTTGGTAGTTTGGAAGAAAATCTGCTTTGGCACCTCGGTTGCTGGATAACTAGCTGAATTTATTCCTTTGTGCGGTTTTGTGATTGGCACGCTACTGAACAACTGGTATTTTCCTTGTCTTGATGTACAGGAGGTTGCATGCCCTGGTCTCAGGTAGAGGTCATGAGCACTTTTCTTCAGAAAATGACCGTACAGTAACAGACGTTTCCTAGAGCATACATCTAGAGATTTAATTCCAATACCAGCAAAGTTGCATAAGTGCTCTCTATTAAATCTTTATTATGAGAGCGACATCCTGCAAATCGCAGGTATGAATTAAATATAACCAAAGTATTGAACTGCCGCACATTGTGACAGCTCATCACCTTTTTCCATTCACAGAATGGAATATTATGCATGATCTCCACCCATTAAAGCTCATTTACTGACCTGTCTAATAAACTGAAATGAATTTATCAAAATCAAGTATAATGTGCTATGAGGCTCACTTCATACAAGTTCTAGAAAATCTTGCCAGATGATCAGTTTTAGTGACTGAGAATTTATTAATGAACCCATAGGATTTTTTTACATAATATGTCCACCATTGTTTATTAAGTTCAATGTACCTAAACCATAAAATGGTCCAACTTTACAAATGATTGTGATTGAACATCTTACTGTTTGTGACTACAGCTCTTTCGCTTACCTTTATTCAGAAGAAGGGGCTGATGAACGTAAATAAGGGTAGACGACAGACCCAGTTATAGTAAAACTAGTGTTGAGCGCGAATATTCGAATAGCGAATTTTTTTTGTGAATATCGGGACTTCGCAAATTCACGAATATTGCGAATATAGCGCTATATATTTGCTATTTTGAATATTTGTTTTTTTTTTTCTTTAAGTTGTTAATCCTTGTTGCTCTGTGGTTGTCTAACTTGTCTTCCCACTTCCCAAAAGCTGTTCTTACCTGTCCGGAGGATTCCTGGCTCCCTGCCCGCTCCAGTCAATGCCCATTGCCGCTTCTGCCGACTTCCCGTGTGCATGGGAACGCCTCCATGCTAAAATGTACTGTCGGATGTGAGAATCACGATCTCACAAATTTGACTGTTTTAATCGCAATGCGATTAATATAACCTGAATTACTCGCATTGCGAATTCAACTTAGAGCTGGGTTCCTAATGGTTGTATTGCTAGAATATAACGAATATCACAAATTCACGAATATAGCACTATATTCTCAATCTTCTTTATATTCTAGCAAGCCAACCATTAGGAACCCAGCTCTAAGTTTAATTCGCAATGCAATTATATGTTCGCTTCGCGAATGAAACTTAGAGCTGAGTTCCAAATGGTTGTTGCTAGAATATAACGAAGATAGAGAATATAGCGCTATATTCGTGAATTCATGATATTCGTAATCTTCGTTATATTCTAGCAATACAACCATTAGGAACTTAGCTCTAAGATCAATTCGCAATGCGATTTTATGTTCGCTTTGCGAATTAAACTTAGAGCTGGGTTCCTAATGGTTGTTGCTAGAATATAACGAAGATAGAGAATATAGCGCTATATTCGGGAATTCGTGATATTCGTCATGTTCGTTATATTCTAGCAATACAACCATTAGGAACTTAGCTCTGAGATCAATTCGCAATGTAGTTGTATGTTCGCTTCGCGAATGAAACTCAGAGCTGAGTTCCTAATGGTTGTTGCTAGAATATAACAAAGATTGAGAATATAGTGCTATATTTGTAATATTCATTATGTTTTAGCAATACAACCATTAGGAACCCAGCTTTAAGTTGAATTCGCGATGCAAGTATATGTTCGCATTGCGAATTAAACTTAGAGCTGAGTTCCTAATGGTTGTATTGCTAGAATATAACGAAGATTGAGAATATAGTACTATATTCATGATATTCGTTATCTTCGTCAATTCTATCAATACAAGTTACAACCATTAGGAACTCCGCTCTAAGTTTAATTCTCAATGCGAATATAAATTTGAGTAACATTCGCAATATATAGAATAATGACGAATATTGGATTTCAACGAATATATGACAAATATTCAATCGAATATTTGGGAAATATCGCGAAATCGAATATGGCACTTCCCGCTTATCACCAGTTAAAACCTACATTCCTTATAACAGGTCTGTGTAAATGTGCGGACAAATAAGCAAATACTACTTTTCTAGCTGATTGGATTATTTATGTGGGTATGAAAATGTTTACATGGCGAGATGTGCTGCTGACATAATGTAAATGTAAAGGGGAGGAACAATCGTAGTAATGATTTTTCATCCCCCATGCACTTTCCATCAGAGTGCTGATTGACTGATAATATTACTGATTAGAGCTAGTTATGTCATAGAATAGGTTGTGTGCAAGGATCTTAACCCATGACTGCAAAATTATAGTTAAAATCTTTACCAACACATATCTAGCGTATACTAAGTATAGCGTATGTAATGCCAGCCTTAAAGGGGTTATCTGGGTTTTTAATATTGATGATCTATCCTCAGGATAGGTCATGAATATCAGATCGGGGGGTCCGACACCTGGCACCCCTGCTGATCAGCTGTATGAGGAGACGGCAGGAGACGGAATGAGCACACTGCACACGCCATTTCCTCATACAGCTGATCGGCGGGGGTGCTGGGTGTCGGACCCCGATGATTTGATATTGATGACCTATCCTGAGAATTGGTCATCAATATTAAAAGCCCAGACAACCCTTTTAAGGTGGATTTACATGGCCCGATATTCAGACAGATTGTCAGGAATTAAAGTTTTAGCGAATGCTAGTTCCTGTCAACCTGCCCGTCTAACCTGATGAACAAGCAAAACGCTTGTTTATCAGGTGATCCTGTCATTCGCGCAGGCACTAAAATTATCATTTCTGGGTAGCAGAGCATGTGGTCTAAACAGCAATCTACCCAGAAACAGTGCAGCTGTATGGGGACGAGTGATCACCATAGTGATCCCTCATTCTAATTACTGTGAAGATCAGTGCATGGACTGTAAATGCAGCTTTCTCCTTCAATGAATGAGCAGGCGACTGTCCATACCTTACTGACAATTGGCTACTCCGCAACCCCTGTAAACCCACTTCTAGTATATTAGTCTGAGTGTCTTTATGCTACTTAAGTTAGCATGATTAGTGTGATAGGGTGTGCTTCAAACAAAGAAAAAAACTGTTCCTAAAAATATGCAATATCCATTTTTTTAATGGCAACCTATTAGTGGCATATCTCACCATATGCTTTTTCAATGAAGTGTGTAATAGTCTCTGTTCAGAGGTGTACTCTCTGTCAGGGGATTCTCCTGACATATTCCGCTAACGCATTTTAATTGGATTGATGCAAATAAAAATATTTATTTATTATATACACACCTCATCTGCTGCAGAACCTCACAATACACACCTCAGCTGCTGCAGTACCTCACAATACACATCTCAGCTGCAGATCCTTATAATACACACCTCAACTGCTGCGGAGGCGAACCTCATAATAATTGTGGTGCAGCCAAGCAGGTTCATGCACCAGAATTGAAATCTAGCTAGGGCTGGGGTAGATTTCAAGTATAATTTATGCCAGCTTTGTGGCATAAAATATAATAAATTTGCCTGGCCAGATAGGTCCAGCCCACTCACTGCCGTGTCTACTTCAAAAAGTGGCCAGCAGGGAGCAAAACCTTCAAAAAGCTACACATTTTTACATCAATGGGGCTTGTGCAAAAATCTGCAACTTATTTGGCGCCAGTAAGGTCATGTACTAGTATGATAAATGTTGGCCTACATATACAGTACACACGTTTACTTGCTTTTCCTGCAGATATTGTTGTAGCTGACATGACTTTCTGACACGCAGGCGGCCTGACGAAGTAGGGACCATTACCCACTGTCTTCTTCCAGACCAGTAGTGAAGGGAGCCATTGCGACTCTGCATCAGGACGGGAGATTGGGGGTTAGAAGACTGGAGATTGCAGCTGGGGAGAATAACTGGGGAGGGTGGCTCAGAGGACAAAATATACATGGCAGGGGAGGGGGGCTAAGAAGGAAGACAAAAGATGCATGGCAGGGTAACCCAGGGGAAAAAAGATGGATGGCAACTTGGGGAGGAGGTGGAGGACAGGAGATGGCAGCTTTTGGATGTTCTGTAGCAAGAAGCTGGGCTGTACCAACAAGGCAGGAGAGGGAGGGGAGACAGGATCTGCCTAAAGGACACAACACAGAGCCCTGGCTGTACTAAGATGGCAAGCAGCTCCATACATGGATCATGCTGGTGGGTGGGGCTTATGTTCACTACACTGCTCCACTGACATTCTAGAGAAGTGCAGTGAATGTAGAGGCGGTGGGGCCCACAGGAGAATCCTCCGGTCGTCCAGTGGGCCAGACCAACATTGCCAGACACCACAATGGAACCTGTTGGACAACACTGGGGTCCATGCACCATTCATCAAACAATGAATCTGGCAGCACGTTGTTCCTCTTGTTATAAATAGAAGTCACTAGTCAAGTGGGAGCTTTGTTCTTCATGAATAAGAGAACTAAAGAAAAAAATGTATAAAACCTTTTCCAAGAAATTTTAAAAGATGCATAATGCATAAAAAGCTTAGGGCTTGTTCACTTTCGCATCAGAGGCTCAGTTCAGGGCCTCCATCTCAGATTTCTGTGAGAGAAAAGTTGTGCATGTAAGACTTTTTACTCCTCTGAAAAAGCTGAGCCCCATATGGAAACCAAACAGTTCCCATTATAGTCAAATAGTTCTACTCCGTCACAGCCACATGGTCAGGTTTCTTGATGCAGTTTTTTTTTTTTTTTTAATCAAAATAGTTTTTATTGATTGAAAGGGTAGAACACAGTGTACATCAAATACACAATCTGTATAATGCAACATACATTGGTATGTATAAGAAAGGAGAATAGTCTCGTACAATATAAATACAATGTTGTTGTGTCAGCTTATTAATTCCCAGGAGATCGCAATAATCACATTACATCCATGGTGTACACTCTTCATCATAGGACCTGAACGTTAAACCAACTCCCCCACTCCTCCCTTCCCAACCATCTCGAACAATTCAAACCTGTGAGACGACCTGGCCTTGTAGGAGCCATATCCCTTTGGTGTTGTAACATCATTGATTACCAAACATTAGTGTGCACTTGTAGTGTCCAGCGTTCTCACCATAGCAAACCAGCCTACTGCTTCTCGATGCAGTTTTTAAAGCCAAAATCAGTAGTGTATCTTAAAAAGAGATAAAGTATAACGGACAGATACAACTTCTCTTTTTATGTAATGAAGTAAGGGGGCACACTATAACAGATGGGAGCTGAATGTATAATGATCCTTATTTAATATATAAAAATAACATGTATAATGCAATGTTCAGATCACACTGTTGAAAGGTAAAATCAACATAGATTGGAAATCTTTTCAATGGAAATGCATTGCAGCATATAACCATATAGGCGTGGTATTCAGATCACACTAGCTGTAACTAGATCAATAGCAAACAATAGCAAAGAAAAAATACTCCAGATGTCCAGCCAGATAGGTATTGAAGCTAGCAAAACATCCGCTGTGAATCACAATTGAATCAGAATGACATGGTGTCACCCGATCAAGGCCAATAATATGAGCATAGCAGGTCACCTATTGAAACTTGCTGTCCTCGTGGTGTAATTCACTTATCGTTAGGTTACTTGATGTGCCTTGGAAACTGCTGCTGGCTTCACCTATAGGCAGCTTGTCGATATTATACCCCTTTTGCCTTACCTCCTTTCTTCTTCTTGAATTCACCCCTGGTTTTGGCTTTCAAAAATGCATCAGGAAATCTGATCATGCGGCCGTACCCTAATGGAACAGAACAACGGAAATCAATAACGCTAGTGTGAAAGAGGCCATGAAAGAGGTATGAAATATTTTTAAATTGCTTCGATATATCTTGCTTTCAAACTATTCAAACTGTTTTGTTGATAAAGGCACCTACTTCTTTAGAGTGTCTCAACCGCTTCCTTCTGCCAGTGTAGATCTCTTAGCTAGAAGGACTGGAGTGATGCCTTCTAACCTCTCAGGAGATTAGAAGGCCAAGATGCAGGACATTTTTTCAGCTTCAATTACCTTTTCATTATCTGCACTCTCTGCAATACTCCAAACCTATACAGGATCTTAACAATTTTGGTACTACTATACGGTGATACATTGTTCCCTTCAGAGAGGCTGGAGTCCTGGGCACTGATGAAAAATGTAGACCAGTTTGCCAAACTATTGTGTGCCATTCTATAGTCCTACTGTCCTCTTATTTGGCAGAGAGGCAATTGGATCCTGACACACACAAGGGCCTAAATGCAATTGCAAACCCTGCCCATCCTATTGTTACCAATCTAATGTAAGTCCCTAATTTTGTCCTTCAATGGATTTTCATGTTAATAAAAGCTGTAAATCTTCAGAAACAGAAATCTTGTGCTGGGCACTGATTCCTCTGTCATGTGAGGGTTTCATGCTGACATACACATTGTTAGCAGGAGTAATTACTAACGTTTAAAGAACATTGGACTACTCAAGCCAGCATTAAACTGATGCATTGCCATCTATTTGCAGATTAGATGCTGTGTTGTTTAGAAAGCATCTGTATCATCTGTTGGAGGAAAAAAAGAATTTCCTATTTAATATGCTGAGGAGCCTCTTGCCCCTTGCTCTAAAAGATCTCATTGAAATGAATGGAATATGTGAAAGGCTGCTTTCCAGTATACTCAGGAAGGAGAAGGCCCCAGATCATTAAACAAGATAATTATGCAAAGTATAGGACCTGTCTATTGCAGTTTTGCACGGATGTGTTTTATTTTATGTAAAATAAGCAAAAAGAAAGCCATTTTAAAATCTACATTTTGTAAATATTATGCCATGCAGTAATGTGTAAAATGGATTTATGTTACGTACAGTGCATCAAATTCCTTTGTATTAAAAGTGAGAATGTATTACAACAATAAGTAACTGAAAAGCCTATGAAATTCATGTTTATACTACATTAAAAAGAAACATTGACCTAAATGACTATTCTGAGTGACACATGCCATGAACAGCACAGTATGCCACAATGATTTTACCATACTATAACTCCTTGTGTCATATTTATGCCTGGGAACATTGCTAAAATGGACTCCAGGACACTGAGACTCAAATCCAGCAAGAAAATATAATGGTGTTTCTATAACTAATACTTCATGCTATTTTATAGTTACTAATGAAAGGTCCTTGATTTAAATGCGAGTATTAGAGATTTAAAATACAACCTGCTAAAGAATAATGGTATAAAATGAACCCAGTCTAGATCTTTAATAGACATTACATATTTCCTTGGCTAGACAAACTGATTTACGTCATTTAAAGAGGACCTGTCACCTCTCCTGGCGTGTTTTTTAGTAACTACTTACATACCCCAAGCAGTAACAATTCTGGAGCATCTATTCTTATGGCTCTATGTTGCGCCATTCTTTTATTAATTCTGCTAGGAGTTATGAATTAATTACTAGCAGTCTGCAAGGAAGGTGTAGATGGGAATTGCCAGTTTGGGGGGTATCCCTGCACAGTCTGAGACTTGCAGCACTGATTAGATAGTCAGACTGTGGAGGGACATAACCTCAACAGGTAACACTCATCTGCTCTTCATTCATAAAGTCTAGCAGGAGTAATAAAGGAATGGCACATCACAGAGCCATTAAATACATGCAGCAAAATCAGCCCTCCAAAAGTCAAATGGCGCTCCTTCCCTTCAGAGCCCTGCAGTGTGCCCATACAGCAGTTTACAAACATAAATGGGGGTTTCTATTATGTAAGCCCCTCAAAGGCACAAAACTGAATTGGTAGTTTAAAAAGTTTTGGAAAATTTGAAAAAATTGATTCCAAAATTCTAAGCCTTCTAACATCTTAAAAAAAACTAAAATGACATTTACAAAATGATAACATAAAGAAGACATATGGTGAATGTTAATAAGTACCATATTTTTCGTCCTATAAGAAGCACCTGCCCATAAGACGGCCGTACCTAGATTTTAGAGGAGGAGAATAAGAAAAAAAAAAAGTTTCATCAGACCTCAGATCAGACCCCCAACCAGACCTCCAATAGTAATAAGACCCTCAAATCATACCTCTGTTCAGACCCCAATTCTAACAAGACCCTTAATTTGATCTCAGATCATACCAACAATCTTAATAAGACCCCAATCAGACCTCAGCTCAGAGTCCCAATATAAATGACCCTCAGACCTCAGAAAACAGCTCCATTATGAATAAACGTCCCTCATTCAGACTTCAGAGAGACCCCTAATGTGAATGAACCCCAGACCTCAGTTTAGACAACCTTGCTCATAGCAAATAAAATCAACTTACCTTACCTGCTCCGGACACTGCCGTCTCCGCTCACAGAATCCATCTCTCTTCTCTTTCTGCCGCACGCTCTGCTGTGACCACATGCGCACAGCGCGAGGTCACCACTGATGTCCTCACACTGTGCGCAATTACAGGAGAGCCGACGGCAGAGAACGACGTTGAGTACAGCATGGGGAGCATGGGGAGCGTGGTCGGGGAGCGGTCCTCCTGTACTAATGAGCGCTTCCATAATGGAAGCACTCATTAGTATTCACCTGATAAGATGCACTTGCATTTCCCCACATTTGGGGAGTGTATCTTATGGTGCGAAAAATATGTTTTTTTATGAGGTATCATGCCTTAAACGCTGTGAAATGCAAATTTAGAAAGTTACTAGTTTCACCAAACTTTCTGTAAATTTTGGATGTTTTTTTTTTCTATAAATAAATGTAAAACTTATCAACCCAAATTTACCGCTAACATGAAGTACAGCATGTCATGAAAAAACTGTCTCAGAATCACTTGGACAAGTAAAAGCTTTCCAAAATTAATTAGCACATAAATTGACATATGTTAGATTTTCAAAAATATAGGCTTGGTTAGGAAGGGTTTAAATGGACCACTCTGGATTATTTAAAGGGCCTTCCATTTCCTGGGTCCCTTACCTGTCTCTTTATCATGACCTCCAAAAAAGATGTTTTGACTTTATATGTGTACTGCAACAGAACCTAAGAACAGCAAGAAGTTTGAATGATAAATTGACCAAGAGTGGGCCACAATTTCTCAGTCTTTAGCCGAAGATGGAAGGTGCATGGCTGATTTGACCGCATGATTTCTGCTAAGGCTAGTACAACAGCGACTTAAAAAGATTAAAATAGACAAATCGCCCGGACCGGATGGCATACACCCCTGTATCCTAAGGGAATTAAGTGATGTCATAGCCAGACCTTTATTTCTGATATTTAAGGACTCTATACTGACAGGGAATGTTCCACAGGATTGGCGCATAGCAAATGTGGTGCCAATATTCAAAAAGGGTCCAAAAATGGAGGCCGGTTTTTTACCTAGGCCGGTTAAGTTTAACATCTGTTGTTGGTAAACTGTTTGACGGGTTTCTAAGAGATGCTATCTTGGAGTATCTCAATGAAAATAAGCAAATAACGCAATATCAGCATGGCGTTATGAGGGATCGGTCATGCCAAACGTATTTAATCGGCTTCTATGAGGAGGTAAGTTCTAGACTTGACAGCAGCGAATCAATAGATGTCGTATATCTGGACTTCTCCAAAGCATTTGACACTGTACCTCATAAAAGGTTAGTATATAAAATGAGGATGCTCAGACTGGGAGAAAATGTCTGTATGTGGGTAAGTAACTGGCTGAGTGACAGAAAACAGAGGGTGGTTATTAACGGTAGATACTCAGATTGGGTCACTGTCACTAGTGGGGTACCTCAGGGGTCAGTATTGGGCCCTATTCTCTTCAATATATTTATTAATGATCTTGTAGAAGGCCTGCACAGTAAAATATCTATTTTTGCAGATGACACTAAACTGTGTAAAGTAATTAACACTGAAGAGGACAGTTTTCTGCTACAGAGGGATCTGGATAGATTGGAGGCTTGGGCAGAGAA
>JAKVIS010002364.1:0-23539 GCA_033119425.1 Bufotes viridis | reverse complement strand
AAAACCATTGTGGTATAGCCAGTACCATGACAGATGGGATATAAATGTATCATGTCATGGATAGTGGGCCTGTCAGCTCTCAAATCACTTCTAAAGAAAACATATGGGGGTAGATCTATCAAACTGGTGTAAAGTAGAACTGGCTTAGTTGCCCATAGCAACCAATTAGATGCCACCTTTCATTTTCCAAAGGAGCTGTGAAAAATAAAAGGTGGAATCTTATTGGTTGCTATGGGCAACTACGTCAATTCTAATTTACACCAGTTTGATAAATCTCCCCCATGGTCTTGTAGGAGATGTGCACCAAACCAAAAACATACCACTGTTTAAAAATCCATGGCTGAAATCTAGATACCAGTAAATTGTTCTTTTTATTTTTATGCAATTAGGAAGGCAGTGGACCAGTGCATCACTTGACCGCAAATAGCGGTCCACAAAACACGGGCACCCGCCACGTGAACCCTGTATTACAGTGTGGACCCATTGACTTGAAGGGTCCAGACCACGATCCGCAAGACATGTCCTATCTTTTCAGAGTGAAGGCATGAACCCAAAAGCCCACAGAAGGGCTCCTGATGGTTTCCGTCGGCTTCCGATCCGTGCCTCCGCACTTCAAAACATAGGGCATGTCCCATCTTTTGCCGTATCTTGTGGATCGTGGACCCATTTGTGATGCGGAGTTCACACAACCGTGTAACTTGGCCCTTAGGGCTCATGCACACGACCGTATGTATTTTATGTTCCACAAAAACAGATCTGCAAAAAATACGGATGACGTCCGTTTGCATTCTGTATTTTGCGGAACGGAGCAGCTGGCCCCTAATAGAACAGTACTATCCTTGTCCATAATGCGGACAATAATAGGACATGTTCTATTTTTTTGCGGAACGGAAATACAGACATACGGAGTGACTTTTTTTTTGCGGACCCCAAAAACCCGAAACGGACACGGAAAATACATTTGTGTGCATGAGCCTTTATCCATAGACACAGATTATCTGATCCATCCAAAGTTAAAGAGGCAGGAAAAAAATGTATGTATGTTTGTATATTTTACACACAGAAAGTACGCTATACTATTGCTAAAACTAATGAATATATTTTCAATTCTATTTTTTTATAAACTAAAAAAAGGGAATAAATACCGGTATGTGTGTGTACATAGTCTGCTTATACTGTTGCTAAAACTAGTAACTACAGCTATAACTTTTTTATTTTGTTTATTTCACTTTTTATTTATTTTCTTCTTATTTTTATTATTTTTTTATTTATTTATTACTTTTCATTTTTTTAAAATAAGTCAGTCAGGGCAGAAAAGGATTAATTCACTGACTGCAGGCTCACAAGTTATTTTACAGCCAGCAGGGGGCACTCTCACATCAAGAAGAGTAATCCTCTGCCAGCCTTTTGACTTCACACAGTGATATCACGCAGGGAGACCACTTTGCATGGTCTCAGGGATACTAAATGTAACTGCAGCTGTACAAATACAGTGCGATCTCAGAGATCTGGAGGGCCAAGGGGTGCAGGCAGATCTCAACATAACCCAATACTTCTATACATCGGGTTACAGATAAGAGCTTACCACCTAAACATACATGGTCATGCGACAGTAAGAAAGAGGTTAATTGAAATGTATTCCATTCTTGGAAGGGTAAACCCATTTAAAGGAGATATATTATCAGAATCTAACCTATTGTTTAAGTCAAGTGTTTCTGTTAAACATATTTTAGAATTTTTTATTTATTTGACATATGTAAAAAATAATCATGCAGTTTTCGCAAAAGCCACAAGGCCTAAACTATGTCCAGGCTTCCTGTTTTTTCAGAGCAGCTACATTGGCTATAGACACAATGGACAGGATGGGATCCAACTGACTTATATGGGAGATTTTTATAGGCGTGCTGTATGACCTGTGCAGAGGACAGGAAGGAATAGACAAGCTGTGATATCACCTATTGTGAATGGTGTGGATCCTGTGTTATATTTAGAAAGATCATATTTGTCCTTGTAAATCTTACTGTGAAGATAATGTGATAGCTGCTGAAAAGCTACTTGAACAGAACAAGATGTCTCAAAATATTGTTAGTAGACATGAGCGAATTTATGGAAAATTCGATTCGGCTGATTCTTTAAAAAAATTCGCTTTGTGACTAGTGTAGAGCGAGCATGCTCACTATGCTCGGCACATCGAGGAGTTTGGCCGAACACCGCATGTGGTCAAGCACGATGCTCGAGTCAGTGTATTTAAATCTAATTTAGCCTCTATTTCTAAGCAGAAAATCTTTATACAGTGAAGGAATCTCTCGGCTTAGGAGTTCTGGTCTGACTCCATATATAGCTATGTCCATATATGGAGTCAGTGCTTGGGGACACCCAGTGTCTTTAAATCTAATTTAGCCTGTATTTCAGAAAAAGTTTCTGCTGGGATTCGAACTCATGACCTTTTGCATTAGAGGCAATCATCTTAATCACTCAGCTATAATAGCTGCATAGCCAGTTACTTAAAAAAAAAAAAAAAAGAGACTTCTACTGTAGAGGAATACTTACTACTAGTAAGTATTCCTATACAGTAGACGTCTCATATATTTTTTTTTTAGTGACTGGCTATGCAGCTATATAGTGTAGTGATTAAAGTTCTGGGCTGTGATGCAGAAGCTGTGAGTTCAAATCTAAAGCTGAAAATTTGAACAAAAGTCACCAAGAATTCTAAAAAAAAATATGTTTAACATAAAAACATTATTAAAATAGATCACTTTCTGTTAACACATTCCCCCTAATGGATGAATAGTAAATATAGGCTACTGGAAACATATTACAGATAAAAATCTATTTGTTCTATAAAGGTTGGTATATTCTCTATAATTGTATTGTCTAGGCTCTGAGTTTTAGTAGGAGGTGACCTTTTCAATATGTTCCTTTGTTTAAGCATTGAGTATTATAGACATTTCTCCACAGGATATTATCAAGCCCAGTTTCTTCTGTTGTGTATTTTCAAGGTAGTAGCACTTTTGCCAGCCGCACACATTCACTATATCTTAACTGTCTTGAATCAAAGCCTGAGAGATAAACTACCATTAAAACACTTCAATCAAATACTTCCTTGACCAAACACATGCTTACGGTCAACTCTTGGAAAATGAAGAAATTAGCATTATACAGGAAAACATTACTTATACCATTCATTGAATGTAGATAATGTGGCTTTTCAATTGGGATATTTTTATGGTAGATTTTATGCACTGTAGAAAACTTCTATCACTGGCTCCAAGACATAATGTCAATTTATATAGCCTGATAACATTTGTTTCACCAATAAAAACCATGCAAAGACCCCTTGAACTTTTCTACATTTTTTCACGTAACACCCACAAACTTAAATGCATTTTATTGGGATTGTATGTGATAGACCAACAAAAAGTAGCACATACAGTATGTGTGAAACGAAAAGAAAATTATACATATTTTCTAAATTTTTTATAATTAAAAATCTGAAAAGTGTGGTGTGCATTTGTATTCAGCCCCCTGTATTCTGATACCCCTAAATAAAATCCAGTGTGACCAATTGCCTTCAGTAGTCACCTAATTAGAAAATAGAGTCTGCCTATGTGCAATTTATTCTCAGTATAACTACAGCTGTTATATGAAGCCCTTATAGGTTTGTTAGAGAACATTAGTGATCAACCAGGATCATGAAAACTAAGCAACACACCAAACAGGCCAGGGATAAAGATCTGGAGAAGTATAAAGCACGGTTAGGTTATCCAAAAAAATATAAACGCTCTTAACAACATGGAGTTGTTCAATCCATGTTCATATACCAACATGTAATAGGCACCAAAGTTTAGCGAGTCCTTTTTTAGGTAAAAACGAAAACACAATCAAGAAATAGAACACAAGACTCACAAAACCAACACCAAATGTACCAAATGTATTTAAAGGACACGACTATGGTTGTAAAAATATTTGAGAATTTAACATATAAACCAGGATGGATTGTTGCAACGCTTGATGTGAGTTCACTCTACACATGTATTGAACATGATCAAGGGGTACAGGCAGTATTAAAAACGATAATATAAAAACAAGATTTAAAGATGGAACAACTACAATTCATAATGGATAGCATTATGTATGTATTAACACATAAATATTTTTATTTTAAATCGAATTATTATTTACAGACGACTGGCACTGCCATGGGCATCTGATTCACCCCCAGCTATGCCAGCTTGTTTATTGTGGCCTGGGAACAGGAGGCAATAATACCTAAGGCTATTTTCACACTTGCGGCACTTGTATCCGGCAAGCAGTTCCTTCGTCGGAGCTGCCTGCCAGGTCCGCCGTTCAGTGTCACAACTGACAGCATTTGTAGATGGATCTGGATGCAGATCCGTCTACAAATGCATTGCAAGAACGGATCTGTCCCTCCGCTTGTCATGCAGATGGACGGATCCGTCCTGCACTCTTTTTCACAGTTTTCCCAGTCTGCACATGCCCAGACCGGAATGCCGGATCCGTCCTTTAGTTGTTTTGCAATGCCAGATCCGGCACTAATACAAGTCAATGTCGGTGAGCGGGAAGGCCTCCGGATCCCTTACCAATGAGTATGGTAATATCAGAGTATATTTTTATTTCTTCTTTTACTATGGGAGGGTCCACAGAAAATACTGCACTTTACCATTCACATATTGTGATTTCTTCACATATTTGCATTGTGTGATACATATTGAACATTTTATGTATATTATAATAAAGATTTAAAAGAAAGATAAATAAAACAAAGATAAAAATAAAAATAAAGTAAAATTGAAAGTAACCCCCCCCCCATTTTTTTTATTAAACAACCTAATATTATACACTTGATTGGAGATTCTGACATCTGTGAGGATGTTATTGGTACAGTGGGAGAACTCAGGCCATATTGGCGCGCTATATAAAAGTGCGCCAAAATGTCATGCATACCTACCACTGGACCTTTCACACAGTGGTATTCCATACAAATTCACGCCACACTTTCCAGATTATTATTTATTAAAAATTTTGAAAACCATGTGTCATTTTCTTTTCACTTCATACATACTTGCTACTTTGTGTTGGTCTATCACATAAAATACCAATACATTTTACTACTTATATTAGTATCTGATCGGCCGACACCCAGGATCCCCACCAATCAGCTGTTTTAGAAGGCAGCGGTGCTCCTGTGAGCGCTGCGGCCTTCTCCGTGCTCACCAAACACAGTGCCATACATTGTATAGTGGCTGTGCTTGATATCACACTTGGTACCCCATTGATGTGAATGGGGCTGAGCTGTCCTATACCCATGTGACTGATAAACAAGTTGTCACTGGCCTAGGAAAAGTTGCGAGTGCTGCTGCCTTCTCAAACAGCTGATCGCAGGGGTCCTATGAGTCGGACCCCTAATGATCAGATATTGATGACCTCTCTTGAGCATAGGCCATCAGTAGTAAAATCTCAGAAAACCCCTTTAAGTTTGTGGTTGTAACGTGAAAAAATTTGGAAAAGTTCAAGGGATATGAATACTTTTTCAAGGCACTTTACAAAGATAACAAACCAATGTAAGGTCCACAGTGCCCCCACTAACACAAACAAGAGTTTCATATAAATTTTGACAGCACACCAGATTGTTTCATTTGCAAATACGTGTAAATTTATTTAGCTTTCTGGTTCATTTGCTATGTTTGTGCAATGAACCAGAAAGCCTGATGAAGGGCACAGGAATGGCCCGAAACGTTGCTTTTGTATGAACTTGCAATCCGGCTAAAATAAATTTACACGTATTTGCAAATGAAACAATCTGGTGTGCTGTCAAAATTTATATGAAAGTCTTACTTAGTCCTTGGAGTGGAGACGGGGACATCACCTTTGACGAGCACCCTATATAGCCCAAAAGCGGTTGGAGTGCTGTGGTCCTTCTTTAAACACAAACAAGAGTGTTCTCATTCACCAACATTTTTTATTTATTAAACATTATTTAATAAAATCCAAAAACCTCTTCAACCCTTTCTACCTCTGAGGTTTTTTCATTTTTTCATTTTCGTTTTGAACTCCCTGCCTTCCCAGAGCCATAACTTATTTTTATTTTTCCGTTCACATTGCCGTACGAGGGTTTGTTTTTTGTGCGACAAGTTGTACTTTCCAACTTCACCTTTAATATTGCATATGATGTAGTGGGAAGCAGGAAATAAATTCCAAATGGGGTGTAATTGGGAAAAAAAGCTATTCCGCCACAGTTTTACATTTTTTTTCATTTATGACGTTCGATGTGCAATAAAACTGACCAGTTACTTTCATTCTACAGGTCAGTATGAATCCATCAATACCTTTTTTCTTGTGTTTTGATGCTGATAAAATAACAAAAAACTTGGAGAAAACCAGTTTTATGTATTCTGACCCCTATAACTTTTTTGTAGTTATGTGTATGGAGCTGGGTGAGCATTTATTTTTTGCAGGGCAATCTGTACTTTTGATTAGTACTATTCTGGGGTGTGTACGGCTTTTTGATCACTTTTCATAACATTTTTGTGGGAAATGAAATGACTAAAGTGGGGAATTTTGACGTTTCTTTCCATTTTTCCGTTTGCTGTATGGGAAAATATTTTTAGATTTTTATAGTTTGGGTGTTTTCACATGTGGCGATACCCATGATGTGTATTTTTTTATTTTTTTTATTTTGGGGAGAGGGGGTGATTCGTATTTTTATATTTGTTTAATTTTTTTATTTTTAAAAACGTAATTATAATTTTTTTTACAGTTACTATAGGGAACTCTAACTAACAATCATTAGATTGCTATTCTCATAGAGTCTGATGCATTAGCATTGGAGTTTATGAGGAATTGACTTGTTTCCTATGGAGCCCTGCTACAGACAGGGGCTTCATAGGAAAGACTATGCAGCAGCCTCCTGTCATTCTCTTTGGCAGGAGCTGCTGCATACAAGCTTTGGCTCCTCTGATCGCACGCTTCTGAGTTTGTATGCGCTCAGATGATGTGGTTAGGATTGACCACGACATCTGAAGTGTTAAATGTCTGTGACCGTCATTATCGCCAGTCACGGACATGACCCATTGCTGTCTGCTGTATGAAACAGCAGGCACCCCACGGCTATGCCACCTGCCCCTCTCAGAAGCGGTCAACATCTTTAAAGAACTAGTATGACACTGGTCGGGAAGGGGATCTAAGTGACTTCAACAAGAACCAAATTGTTTTGGCTAGTCAACTGGGTCAGAGTATTTCCAAAATGACAGGTCTTGTGGGGTGGTAACTGATATGTAGTGGTTAGTACCAACCGAAAGTGGCCCAAAGAAAGACTACCAGTGAACTAGACATAGGAATATAAAAGCCCAAAGCTCATTGGAGGGGCATTCCAGTAGGTAAAAGATATCCCCTATCCACAAAATAGTGATAACTATTAGATCGGGGGGGGGGGGGGGTTCTACCACTGGGACCCCCACTGATCACGAGAACGGGGGCCTAATACCACCTGCAGGCTCCCTGCTGCTCCCCTGAAATGACTGGAGCAGCGCACATATGTGCGGCTGCTCCATTCATTTCTATGGGAGTTCCAGAGATAGCTGAGTACAGCAGCAGGGGCCTGCAGGGAGTAGAGGGCCCCTGTTTTTGTGATCAGTGGGGGTCCCAGCAGTAGTCCCTGTGGATAGTTTTCCGTGAGGATAACTTTTACCTACTGGAATACCCCTTTAATGTGCATGTAAGAGTTGTGGACGGAATACCCTCATGTGACAATGGACTGGTATGTATGCTTTTCAAAATTGTTTTGTCAAATGGACTTTTTGCTGAGATACTGCTTAGATATCAATTTATTTATATTATGTACATGTTATGTATATGTTACGTTGTATATACGATCTGTTTTGCAAGTTGTCTGACCAATGGGCTTTAGTATGCTATGATACCACTGTGTATATGTGTAAAAGAATGAGAGTTTTCTGGGTGACAGTTACTGGGAAGGTATGTTGGACTGAATAACCCAGGAAGAATCTGATGTTGGTTGGGGAAGTAGTATGGTTTTGCCAATACACTTCCACCACATTGTAAGAGGGGACAGAGGAAAGATGATACAAAGCTGTGGCATCACCAGAGTGAGTGTAGAATAACTGTATAATTTGTAGGTCTGAAATGTGGGATCTGGTTGTCTGAAGAATGGTGGTAACTGGAGATCAGCAATCATGGCATAGGAGCAGCATGGTTGCTTTGCCAAGCAAGGTCTAGTGTTCGGTTTATGTAGTGGGTGAAGAGCTAACAACTGACTGTTTGAGGTTTGGTTGCTGGTATATGGGTTCTGTGTAGTAAGTGAGCCTACATCTGTGGGCCACAGTTTCCTGTAGAGAGGTGAGATGCCTGGCCTTGTCAGTCATGAAGTAGGGTTGGCAGAAGAACCAAGAGGACCAAAGTTGCACAGAGTGGTTATGGACCTTTGTTACACTTAACTGCTCATTTGCTTATGAATTTAAAGTACTTTTTCTCTGGAATGAAGAAAAGTGAAATGTGTCATTACATTCAGCTGAGCCAGCCCTATAAGGGACTTTGTTTACTATTGCCGTCTACCCCCTACTTTGCACTTTAGTTTTTTCTTTCTGCATTCCAGCCATAACTTAAAATGTTTCCAATTTTCATTCACTTAGTCAAGTTGAAAAATGGGGAAAATTATTTGTGGGGTTAAATTGAAAAAAAAAGCAATTCTGTCTTTTTGTTTTGTTTCTACAATGACCAGACTACTTTGGAGGCTGCTCCCATGTACATCCTCTGGACTCCTGCCTTTATTACATTTTTGACCATGCACTATTGTTTGTGAGATTTTTCAAAACTTTCCGTCCAGTGATGACAATGGTTCAAGCGCCAGCAGTTCAGGAAGAATTAACAGAAATAATACTTCTGTATATAGTAGAAATAATTACAAACAGCCCCATTATAAGTCATTATGGTCTATCAGGCACTGGTGCCACCTGTGATATGACAAATCCAACAGAGCATTGTGACTTTTATAATACTAGGAAGCCACAGCTGTAGAGTGAGCCTAACAATACCTGTTTTACTTTGTGTCCACCTAATGACAGCCCATCCAAAGGGAACATCTATTTGCCTGCAGGTTCCATATAAATTAGAAAACTATATAAACTAGATAATAATTTTTAGGGCCCGCACTTCAGCTATACATGCAAGTGGAGATCCAATTTAAAATTGCACTGTAAGCGTTGTTATCATTACCCCCATGGGACAAATTATTGGTGAAGTTTTTGGCAAGTCAGCTAAAATTGGGGTTGTCTTCAGCTCACCCATCGATCCTCTTGTGGTCAGTTAAACCATGTGTGTGAAGTTGCTAAGATGTTAAATTGGAACAGAAAGTGTTCTAACAACCTTAATATATCTTCTACTACAATGGGCTCCACCATTTTATTTAAATAATCATCATTTTTTCCAGTGTTTATTATAAGAAGAAAAATTTGTTTATGTGAAGAAATCTATTTGGCAACGTTTGGCGATTATGAAGTGTTCTATGAAGACTTATAGTTTTAGATACCAGATTTGGAAATGTAAACATGTAGTCAGAGTTTTTTGCATATATGAGCAATTTTACTAAAATATTTAATATATGGTGAAGTAAAGCCCAACTACCTTAAAAAAAATTTTTTTTTTATACAATTAAGATAATTCATTGAAAGCATAGCAAGGTATGCTAACGAGCCCAAGATCAATCATCTGCATGGGTGTACGTAGAGAAGCTAGAATCCTATAGTAATATGTACAATGAGGTCCTTCCCATGTGCTTTCTCTTAACATCTCATGCCACCAGTTTGAGGTCATGATTGTCCTATGCTTATTCGACCACCCAACTACTCATCTTTTGTAGGAAAGAGGTGGCAAAGGACACCTAGATCTACCATTGGATAGCCTGTACAGAGACACATCCCAGTTCAAGTTTCCTTTACCACTGGGAAGCACCTAATCCTAGCTCCCGTTCTTGTAGTGAACCACAGCAAGTCTGCCTCTATGGTAGGTATATAGTCGTTGTTGTTGATGCCTGCAATAACTACAATGAAGTAATTCATCTGTGACTTTGTGGAAGATGGCTTTATTATAGTTAACTATTTGAGTTCTTAAATGTAGCCTTTTATATAGTTATGTGACAATCTTGCATTGCATGTTATTAAAACATTTAACATAAAAGAAAATTCAGAACTGATACAGATGTCATAACTAGTTTTTTATTGCTCCTTGCTCCTTCTGACCATTTCTTGTTTGTGCTGCTTCCTTCAGGTGATATGCATTGCAACCAGGAGAGATCTTTGTGCCGTAAACACAATTTGGTTAACTATTATTTGACTTTTACATTCCCTCAAGGCTTATTAGAATATTTGAGCATGCTTAAGCCATGGCGGCAAAGCCAACTTGGTTATTACCAAAGTCAAAAACTGAATAGTATTGCCGAAGAAACACATCTCCCAGAATCCAAAGAGGCTGACCGTTCCTCGAAGGCAGGTATGTGGACTCAAATCCAACCACGCAGTATCCATTAATCTATATATATACAATTGAAATTGAATTGAAATATACAATTAGAGGAGATGCTTCCACACTTACATGTTCTTTTCAAACGTTAATGACTAAATTATACAATTAGTACAAAGAGGAAAATCAATGCTAATTAAAGGAGAATCTGTGATACCTGTAAGATGTATCCTGAAGGAGGAATAGAGAACTGGACTCCACTGATAGTAAAGCTGATTGGGGGCAGACTCTGTACGTTGTTGCAGTTTACATAGTACTGTGCAGAGAAATGCAGAACATTAAGGCAATACATTGTTTTTAGATATGACTGTCATGACATATGGTAGAAACATAGTTACCTCTCCATTTTGCCCTTCCTGTGCACCAATATTTTGTAATAGGGAGCCAAGATATTGTTGTGGGATGGTTAGAAGAGGGGTTCCTGTGTCCACAATGCCCTGGCAACCCTGGCTGCACCAGCCACTTGCCTGACCATTAACAGAGAACCTGCAAAAAAGGGGTTAAAGAGGCCAAATAATGAGCACTCCATAAAAATAAGATACTATGTGAAGATTGCAGTAACAGAAAACTCATGTTATCTAAATATATTCAGTATAAGTCTAAATGATAATGCAACAGAGCTTAGTAGTTTGTAGAACTTAGTTTAACTGAAGCTGTTTTATAACTGAAAGTTTAGGGTAACACATGATATAAGGAACATGACTTGACCATCTCACAAAATATGCAAATATAATGACAAATTCAACTTTTTCTGATAATGCCAGGCCAACGTAAATCCTTTTTTTGTGCCAACAGCAAAACTTTTAATGGAATACTTACTCATCTATAGCAATCTGCCAGTAGATCTGTTGAGTTACTGGAGCCCAAATGATCTGACCAGAATACAGGCTACTGTCCACTCCCCCAAGTATCACCTCCCCAGATTGCCTAGTAAGACAGAGCACATGTTATGATCTGCATTTTCTTGTTTTGTATCCCATTTATCCAAATTCCTAAAGTGGAAGCATAAATGTAGATGTCTCCATTCAATTTATGAATTATAAAGAATTTCCATAATTTCATTCTCATTTGTGGTAAATTACAGTACAGCTGCCTTTAATTCCTACGTATACACTTTTTGTAAGCTGGAGCCTCTCAGTTCAAGGGTATTAGTAGAAGTGACAGACAATGACTGCACTGTGTTACATATTGTGTCTATACAGAATAATAATTAGCCCTCCTCAGTGAGATCTATGAGTTATTTTATTTGTTCACATGCTCCATTAGTAAAGTAACTCTCTAATATTGGCAAGAAGTAAAGCAGTGGTGGAATCCAATATCACAGACTATGTTTTAACGAAACAAAGGAAACATAATGATTCAGGGTATGTTTCTCTAAAAAAAAGGCAAGGGCATGATTTATAATTGTACCGGTTGTTGTACATGTACAACACAATGTACCAAAAATTACAGTTCTCACTCAATAAAGGGGTTGTCCTTTATGGGACATTTATGTCATAGATGTCTGTTAGGGGTCTCAAGAAATGGGCCTTTTACTGAACAGAGAGCACGCCACACATATGTGGCATCCTCCTCATTCACTGCTATGGGATTTCTGAAAATAGATGACTGAGCACACTTGACTATTTGTGGAAGTCCCATGGTAGTGAATAGAGATAAAGCTGCACATTCATGATGTCCTCTATTCACTGCTATGGGACTTCCAAATATAATCGAGTCATCGGTCTGCTATTTTTGAAAGTCCCATAGAGTTGAATGAAGGGGTGACCACACACGTGCAGCTTGCTCTGCATTCACTTCAGGGATCCGTCTTTGAAATAAGAATAGTTCCCAGAGGTGGAACCTCCGCCTATCAGACATTTATGGCATATCCTATCGATAAGCCATAAATGACCCAGGTGGGAATACACCTTTAATTAGTATAATGACTTAAAAATGTGTAATTCTATGTCAGAATTGTCCTACTTATTTAATATCTCATTTATTGTGCTTGATATATCTACAGAAAACCACTACATAAAGCAGGCAGGTAGGATATACTGTAGAGTAGAATCCCCATACCCTCTCGGGATAGGTCCAAGACCCCCCATGAATGCCTGAAACCACATATAGTAGCAAACACTACATACTTCATACAGCATCACGTCTGCACTTTTGGGTCATTACAAAGTGAAATAAGGCTTACTTGTACACAAACACTACAATAGTGTGAGAACACTTGGTCAACCTTGATTAAGTGAACATATGGTTACTGAAACAGGGATTAGATACAGAGGTTTTACTGTATGTTTTAATAATTGACTCCACAACCACTAGCATTAGTAGCACGCTTCAGTAAGTGTAGTAGCAAATTATTGGATCCTCAACAGTACCAATTTTCTATGCACTGGCAAAACTTTCTAGTGATTTATACATATCTGAATATTTATGAAAATACTAGGAAAGGCCCTCTACATTAGAGCATAGCTTGTCTAGATTGTCTTTTATCTGATTTATGTGATCTTGACACATTTTTACCACTCACTCAGTAAGATAGAAGCTGAACACTGGTTGTGGAATAAGATTTTGTTGTATTAGCCCCTGCACAGCAGTTGTAGCTCCTCCTGCAGACATTGATTGATAGGCCATTCCAAAAATTCCATCAAATTTGGCATAATAAAAGAAGCTGCTCGGCTCTGTGACACTCAGACCAAATTCCTGACTTTGAATAGACAGACCTTGTACCTATGGGATGCAATAAATACTGTCAGTACTGACTAACCTTGTCCTGTCATTGCTTTATACAATATGTAAAATCTGCCAGCATTGTGCATATCTATTGAAAACTGGGTAAGTATACTTTATCATTATTTCTCAGTAACAGAAGGTGGATCTAGGACTTTCATGCTATGTTTATTTGGAAGACAAACAAAATAGTCATCCATTCAGAGCTATTCGTAAAATGGTCTTTACCATGGTATTTTTATCTAAGTTCATCAAAGCATGTATAGTTGTTTTAAAAGTATGTAATAGTTTCATATGGTGCTTTTAAAATGTCCCTTATGATTGGGTATTTATAACATTGTATGTATGTTGACCTTCTCAATATATATATATTCAGAACAGAATAGTATGCAATGGGGTTTTAAAGGGATATTCCAGTTACATTAAGTTATCCCCTATCCACAGGATAAAGGGATAACTATTAGATAGTTGGGGTCCTACCACTGGGATCCCCACTGATCACAAGAATGGGGAACTGAACACTCTGCAGCCCCCTGAAATGAATAGAGTGGCCATTCGGGCAGATTCATGGACAGCACATGGATGCTATAAGTCTTCGGTCCATTTTTGAAAGATTGTTGCTAGTAGACACTTTGAAAGTGGCACGGGCCAAAATGGGCCATCTATTGTTTTTTTCCTACATGAGAAAAAGTAATGATACGCAGAGGCTGAAGATCAGATAAAAATAGATGCCACATGAACATCAGCATGGATGAAAAGTGTACCATTTCTTTCATGGACAGAAAATGGAAACAGATGTATGAATAAGGCCTAAGCCAGATGGAAAGTTCACATTGCTGTATTTGCTGATTTAAATCCTGTTAAATCCATATTTGATTTTGACTGTGACAAAGGGACATCCTCTATGTCTAGAGGAAAGAAGGATTTTACACAAACATAGAAGAGGATTCTTTACAGTAAGAGCAATGAGACTATAGAACTCTCTGCCTGAGGAGGTGGTGATGGTGAGTACAATAAAGGAATTCAAGAGGGGCCTGGATGTATTCCTCGAGTTTAATAATATTTCAGGCTATAGCTACTAGAGATAGGTCGTTGATCCAGGGAGTTATTCTGATTGCCTGATTGGAGTCAGGAAGGAATTTATTTCCCCTAAAATAAGGAAAATTGACTTCTACCTCAGAGGCTGAACTGGATGGATGGATGTCTTTTTTCAAACCAGGTTACTATATTGTCATAACAACATGCGCTTGACAAAAGTAAGCTTTTTGAGTTCTAACACATTAATAATTTTTATTAATTTATGTATACTCACTGTGACTGTGTCATAACCCAAAACACCAGTCATGCTGCCACTCCCATAGGACATAGCAAACTGTTGGTTATTGGTGGTATATGTAGACGATTGCGCCGGATTGAAGAGTGGGTGATTGGCTAATGGTTAAGAAAATACATTTAGAGTAATAAACATAAATGACAAAGGCTTATAGGATAAAAATATTCCACATTATATTAACTATTCAGCATTAGAGATGAGTGAATTTCCCAAAATTTATTTCAGGCCCAATTGGATTTGGTCCAAATAAAGTCACCCTGAATCGAAGGTGCCCCGATTGTGCTGAAAAGTCATATATGACACTCTGAGGTCTCCTAGAAGTATATCCAACGTTTTTCCATCTCTTTAATGCCATGACATCATTAGTAATGATAAAATGACAGCAACATATATCCATTTAAGTGAATGGATGGTAGCTGATGGTAACAAATAGCCTGTTTAGCACACTGCACGTTTTTATAAAAACAGTCCAAAATGTATGGTGGCTGCTGTTTTGAGTGAGTCATGTGTAATCACATATGTTTTGGATTTGAATTACATTTTTTGGGGAAATTCATAAAAATTTTCATTCATGTAGAATTGATTCACTCATCTCTGCTCATCTCCACCCCAATACTTTACTAAATACTACATACTGCAGGCTGGACTTTGACAGTATGTAGAAGCAACCCAAAGATTCGAAGAACCAGTATCAAAGGCAACTAGAAAGTTCTGAGGTGGTGTCCCAATGCTGATCTCACCGAAGTAATAGTTCTGGAAAAATGAAAAATTACACATACTCAAGCAAAGTTGACATAATAAATGTTTAGCTACTCTAAGTACTTTTACTAAGTGTTACATACATTTAAGTACATAGGCTCATAAACCACTCCATAGTTTATTTGATTATTTAGATTGTATTTTAAAGCTGGTTCTTTCACATGCGTCCTCACAAAATCCTCCAGGATTCCTTTATCCCTCATGGTTTCTCTTATGGATTTCAGTCTCTTCAATGGGACCCTTAAATAGAAAAGATCAATAGATTTTTTGTTCTTCCAAATGCATCTTTATGTTCTCTATAGCTAGTAAAACAATTTAACAGAGTTTTCTGGGACTTTTCTACTGATGACCTATCCTCAGGAAAGGTCATCAGTGTCTGATCAGTGGGGGTCCGAGACCCAGGACCCCTGTCGATCAGCTGAGAAGACAAAGGATTTTGTATTAGTGCCTTAGCTTTTTCTCTGCTCACTAAGCACAGAGCTGTACAAAACATAGAGGCTGTGCTTGGTATTGCAGCTCAACCCCATTCACTTCAATGGGGCTGGCTGCAGCTAAGCCATGTGAGTGATGAACATGATGTTACATGGCCTAGGCTAAGCTGAGAGAAGGTACCGTGCCGGTGCCTTCTCAAACAGCTTATCGGTGGTTGTCCCGGGTGCTGGTCCCCCACCAATGAGATACTGATGACCTATCACACAGGATAAGTCATCAGTATAAAAGTCTCATAAAACACCTTTAAAGCTTTATGATTAGGAAATATTAGATGTGAACTCTGTTTGTTTGATGTCCTCCTACGTGCACCAGTTTAAAGCACATATAAAACAGTTTATGAAATATCTGTACACACATACATTTTTTGGAGATAAATCACAGAGTACCAGATCAGTGATTTTCATGTTGTTACTTGTGGAACCAACAGTAAACATAAGGACACCTACATCCCCTCACAGACTCTATTGACTTATAATTGGCCTCGTCTTTTTTAACCAAAATAATAGTGCTTCATGCTGCGCTATTCTTCCTGTCAAATTTGACAGAATCTCCTGATGGAGCGGGAATGGGGACAGAGCCCGACTTTGTAAATTTTTTTTTTACAGATCTGACACATGGATTTGTTAAAAACGAATGTGTGCATAGGCCCATTGAATTGTTTGGGTCCATTTTAAAGATGGTCTGCATACTGAAGTGCTGAAAAAATGTGGTTGTGTGCATGAGGCCTAAGTAACATATGTAAAATTACTGAACATCCAGCAATTCAATGAAATGTTTCAGTTTTGACATATTTTGGAATATTTTCCAAATTTCATCTTCTAGGTATAAGTGGTTCCCCATCATTTTCCATCTTTTTCAGTAATATACTCACCTTACTTGCCCCTCAGACAGATGGAGGAAAATGCACAAAAGTATTAGGCACTTCATGTTGGTATCTTCCAGCTCGGCGCTGTGTGGGTAAGAGAGTTCATATTCTCCTTTTTATATAGACAAGAAAATCCTATGGCAATAAACTCTCCCTTATCCATTTCTTTATCAGTTGTTTTTAACTTTTAATATCAAAATTTGTACTGTAAAATCATACAGATAAGAACCCCTGAGCAGCTAGGAAAACCAAACATAGCTTCAGTTGTTGGAAAAGTTCAAGAAGCTTGTTTATTTGCGCCTACATTCCACATAGAGTACAAAATAGTCTTTAAGGTTCCACATATAACAATATACCATAGGTCTAAAATCAGGAAAATATATAGCATAAATCGTGCATTTTTCATTTGGCAGGTAAACCTAGGCCACAGTAATCGTATTACTGCACATACATTACATGGAATAAAACTAGAGAAGAGAAAACAAGAGAGGGACTTGGATATTCTACTTGAGGAGTAAAGCAGCACTAATCAATGTCAAGCTGCAGCTGCAAAAGCAAATAAGATTTTAGGATGTATAAAAAGAAAAAAATATATAGGTGTGGTGAGCTCACCCAAAACCCTGGAGGCACAGGACCACGCCGAGGAACCACAGGCGCCAGAAATCCACAAAGTAAAGAAAAGAAGGTCCAGCTTCCGTAGCAAACTTGAAGAGCTTTATTCACATGGTGCGGTACAGGTTAAAAGGCAAGGAGGTACTTGTCTACGTGTTTCGGATCCACATATCTCGATCCTTACTCATGATGACTCAATCCTTACTTAACATTACATTATTATATAAAGAAAAAAAAAGAAGCCCCTTCGTAACCCGGCTCCCAAGTGCGATCAGATACATCGTCATCATCGAGTACTGTCTGCACGTCACTGATGTCCTCCTCAATGGTCTCTGGGTCAGGAGCCTGACCGCTCACAACACCAGCTCCCACACCACTCTCCTCATCCCTACTTGCCCGCATAGTGGAGAAAAGGAAAGAGACAGGTTGAGGACAGGTGAGGGCACAGGGCCTGCTCCCGGGCCATGCCAACTAAGGGTTATGTCTGACCTACTGACTCTTGACTGAGGGTGTCTGATGTCACTTGCGACGAATTCAAAGATCGAGTCAACCATTCAAGAACCACTGGGTTGTTGGTCACGACACGACCGCTAGCTGACACTGGGAGCTCAGACCTCTCGAAGTGACCCCTGCTGCCACGGCCCCTTACTCTGCTGCGACCTCTGCCTGTGCCAGAAACATTTAGGCCTCTGACACTCCCCTGTGCAGGGCCTGGCACTCTGTCTGACATACTGTTAGATCAAAAAATCAAATGTTAGATCAAATATTTTATATTTTGCCACTAATACATGGAAAACTGTGTTTTAGAATATATTACTGCACCGCTGAACGGTAATTAGGCCCTAATTTATTTCTACTTTTACACAAAAGGCTTTAAAACAGATAAATGCAACGATAAACGGCAAATCAAATTTTTTTTCTTCCACTAATACACGGCAAACAGTGCTTCAGAATATTTCACTGCATCGCAGAATGGCAATTAGGCCCTAATTTTGTTCACCTTTTACACAACACAAAAGGCTTTTCAACAGATGAGTCCAACGCTGAATGGCGAATATATTTTTATTTCGCTACTAATCCACAGCAAACTGGGCTTTAGAATATATCACTGCACCGCAGGACAACAATTAGGCCCTACTTTTTTTCCATTTTTCCACAACACAAAAGGCTTTTCAAAAGATAAGTGCAACGATAAACGGCGAATGTATTTTTATCACCGGGATCACTGGATGTTTAATCAATAGATAGTCAAACTCTTTTTTATTTATAACTCCATTATTGAAGCCTTCTTGAAGAAGTTCCTTCATTTTCTCCTTAAACTTTACTGTAGGGTTCCCTTTTCAATTTACAATACGTTTTCTCATCGGTTATCAGCCTCTGCATTTCTCTCTCATATTTCTGTATATCCATTACCATGACTCCCCCTCTTTTGTCTTCCGGTTTTATTGTTATACTACTGTTACTCTCAAGCCCTCTTAATGCTTGTCTCTCCTGATAAGTCAAATTCCGGTGTTTGTGTTTGACATCTAATTTGTCTAAATCTTGCAACATTCCTCTCTTGAATGCATCCAGGCACTCATTACCTTTATTGCTTGGAAAAAAAACGTGATTTATCGTGCAACTCTGTGTGAATGAAGCCATTGTCCATACCTGCGTTTTTGAGTGGAGCTGTCTGATTATTCATGTAGTATTTTATAATATTTAATGTTCTCACATATTTATGAATGTCTAAAAACATTTCAAATTTATTGAGCTTATTGCTAGCAGCAAATTTAAGTCCTTTTCCAAGTACTTTTATTTCTTGTTCTGAGAGTTCATTTGTGCTAAGATTAAAAACCCCTTTTACTTTCCATTGCTCTTTTTGTGGTTCGGGCTGTTGCTTTCCCCCACCCCTCTTTTTTCTCTACTAGACCTCTTTTTTGGGGGTCCTCAACCTCTCTATTTCTCATTCTCCCCCTTCTCCACTTTGTCGGAGGGGGCTCTACTTGTATAAGCATTTAATAAAACAGGTTCTGTAGATATCTATGTAGAATCAGTTGACGACGGTGTAAAAAGAGTGCGCTTCTTCTTTGCGCTCACATCGACCTGTAAGTCTGAGTTCATACTTTAGTTATTTAGTCAGTTTTGGCCCCGTGACCGCCCAAATAAGTCAAGTGTGCAGTGATTCTTCTGCATGTCATACTGACTCACAATATGATTTTACTACCACAGCAGACATCCTATGCATGTTACTGTAAGACACAGTGTTCTTTGCATATGGCAAAAATGGTAAAATGTCACCCACCAATGTAACAGAGGATTTTTGGAAATATAGCTCCCTGTTACCTATGCAGAGCAGGGGTTTGTATACAGCAAAAATGGTACTCCCAAAATGTTACACCCAAGAATGTAACAGAGGATTTTTAGAAATATAGGTCCCTGTCACCTATGCAAAGCAGGGGTTTGTATAATGCAAAAATGGGTTAATGTCACCCACCAATGTAACAGAGGATTTTTAGAAATGTAAACCCTGTCACCTATGCAGTGCAGAGGTTTGTATACTGCATTAATGGTAAAATATCACTCACCAATGTAACAGAGAATTTTTAGAAATATAGGTCCCTGTCACCTATGCAGAGCAGAGGTTTGTATACGGCAAAAATGGTAAAATGTCACCCACCAATGTAACAGAGAATTTTTAGAAATATAGGTCCCTGTCACCTATGCAGAGCAGGGCTTTGTATACGGCAAAAATGGGTTAATGTCACCCACCAATGTAACAGAGGATTTTTAGAAATATAGGTCCCTGTCACCTATGCAGAGCAGGGGTTTGTATATGGCAAAACTAGTTAATGTCACCCAAAAATGGAACAGACGAATTCTGGAAATTTTTTACCCTGTCTGCTATATGCACATATGCAGTGCAGGTGCACTTAAAAAATGGGTATATGTTGCCCACTAAACTAAAAGAACAGGATTAACATTCGAATCAAGTTAAAGGGATTCACTTATTCCTCCTGGCAGTCACAAAGACTATACTCAGACACTGGATATATCCTACTGTCCCCACATTTCAAGAGGCAGTGGGGGCGATGAAATATATTATGTATCTTGACAGACTAGAGGTCGAACATAGCAAAGAAAGATCCGCAAAACAATTTTTCAATAAATGGAAATAATTTATTGTACATTCACTGACAACAGCAGAAAAAACAGAAGTAGTCATGCCTTTCGTACACACCAGATGGTACCTAGAAGGGAAAGTGAAGGGTACGTTAGGAGGATTGGAGGTAGTCTAATGCCTAAAGGTGGAGGACGGAAATAGCTGGCACTGATCTGTCACACCTATTACATACGAATGAGAAATATATTGCCCGAAAGTAGTTATATGATATATTGTCATGACATTGTTTGTTGGGAAACAGTTGGGGGGTAGGTGGGCTTGTTTGTTTGGGGGTAATAAAATTTGAAAATTCGGAAATGTCTTCAGCTCATAGAACCGAGACTCAACTGCTGGACAGCTGATTGAGTATGTGCTCTTTTTCGAGCTGATATATATACCAAATGTGATTATCTCTTTCCTGTTTCGTTCATGCCTGCGCGCATGAGTAATGCACATGTTATATTGGCTGTACTCTGCTTATCTTTCCAAAATAAAAATTGTTTAAAAAAAAAAAAAAGAACAGGATTAATTTATTGTTCCTGGCAAATATGCAGGTGTAAGTGCACTACACTTGCACAAAATGGCCGCCGACACCCACCTAACTAACAGACGGACAAAACTTTTTTTTCTGTGTTACTGAGCTCATGGGTAAAAAAATGTAGCAGAGCACCCACAAAAATAAATCGCTGTAGTTTGCAGATTTAACACCAAGTACACAAGACCAGAATTGTTTCAGAATCTCTACCTCACAGCAGCAGAATCCTATCCCTACACTAGTAAAAGCAGAGTAACATGCGGCGCTATGTAAATCCAACTTATATAGAGGCTGGGTCACATGCTGCAGTTGTCCAATCACAGCCATGCCATTAGTAGGCATGGCTGTGATGGCTTCTAAGGGCACACTAGTTAAACACTTGTTGATTGGCTGCCCTGCAGCCTTTTAAAAAGCGCCATTAAATCGCCAAACACTGAACTTCTCCCGAACTTTTATGAAAATGTTCGGGTTCAGGTCTGGGTACCAAAACCGTAAAGTCCGGTATGAACCTGAACTTTACAGTTTGGGTTCGCTCAACCCTAGTTATTAGGCCATACGTATGTCCACAATTGCTTTCTCACCAGGGCCCAAATTTTGAATCAGAATTGGTTAAAGAACTATGTATATTACATGGAATTCGGAAATCTAGAACTACTCCTTATCATCCTCAAGGAAATGGAGTATGCGATAGATTCAATCAGACCCTATTAAATCTTATTAGAACATTAGGAGAAGAATACCATGAAAAATGGCCTGAATATATTCACAATGTGGTGTGCGCCTACAGTATAACAATACTATCCACAGTACCACAGGATACACTCCATATCAGTTATAATTTGGACCTCCATCTGGATTGCTGATGTCACTGCTCATAGAACAACCTAGAAATCTCATTCGGAATGGGTTCAGGAGCATCAGGCACAATTAAAGAAAGCCAATGATATTTTGGCACAATGACAAAAGTATACTGAACCAGAGGTAGAATTATTGGAAAATACAATACTCCTTCCAGGTGAAGGAGTACTGATACGAAACAGAAGAGCACAGCGAGCTGGCAAATTGGAAACTAAATGGGAAAGAAACGCATATGTTATCGTACGTCAGCTGAAATCTTGCTCACAAGTATATGAGATTTGACCTGAAAATAATAAGGGACCTACACTTAAAGTACATAGAAACCTGTTAAGACTATGTTTTTTTCAGATGAAGATGCCTTAAGTACCCTGATACTAAGTATGCTCCGACAGACCTATCTGAACAATACATGGATGAAGAATGCTGGATTATGTTGGCCAGAGGGGGAGAATCGGAGGCTAATATGGAAAAGGGAATAACTTCTTCAACACCGTCTGAGACTCGGTACCCAATCCAAAATACACGAGGAGTAATACCAAATTACCTTCAGAACTATGAACTGTAGTCCGAGGAATGCAGTAATTAAAAGAAGGAGGAATCTAAAAGGTTTTTCTATCAAAAGAACACTCTGCAGTTATGGTACTTAATGAATATTGATGTATTTGTTGAATAATGCAGAATACTGTTGAACTTTAGGGCTGTTTACTTGGAGGTAGGGCGGAGTGTTATGTAGTAGTAGTCCTATAGGAGAGTAAATGTTACAATACTGACATGCTGATAATTTCTTCAATGCCAGTGCTTGAGGAAAGGGAGAGATGGCCGTCTAAGGCATAGCGGGCTAAAGAATAGGGAGAGACTACTGTCCACGGTAGCCTCTGTTATGTACCTGTTTAACAAATAAAGGGACCTAACCTGGGTAAGGGTGAATATATAACACTTATTTACAACATCTAAAAGGCTTAACCCTATTTTGACCCAGGTATAATATGGTGATTAAGACTTGACTTTTATTCATATCTAATAATAAAATGGCTGTGAGCCAAGGCAAACAGTTAAAAACTATGCTGTCACCGAAAAGTACTGAAGTGATTGAAATGCTTGAAAATAGAGATGTGCATAATCTCTAAATCACTACTAGCTGTCTGTGCTAGTGTAAGTATGCGGCCAGTGGAGATTCACTATATAGCTAGCAGCCGCTCAACTGACATGACTCTGAGACACGGTGCATGGATGAGCTAGGGGAGGAAGCCACCTGCGGTTTAATCCTAGATTGTGACAATCCTGTGAATGTTGCTGTGCTGAGAACAAACGCACTCAATGGCCTGCACACTTGTCCGACACTACGTCAGTAACTGTCAAATCACATTCATGCAACAACACACACACCGCACACTGTGACCTATAATGAAATGAACGTGATGCCTTGGCTGACTAGCCATGCGAACTCAGCTGGCCGCGTGTGTGTTGTTGCATAAATGTGATTCGACAGTTACTGACGTAGTGTCGGACAAGTGTGCAGGTCATTGAGTGCGTTTGACCTGGGTCAAGATAGGGTTAATCCTTTTAGGCATTGTAAATAACTGTTATGTACCTGGCACTGGTGGGTGTCTTATAGATGAAGATGGAGGAGCTTTCTCTGAGAGCTGTCTATTCTTGAGAGTCCTT
>JAKVIS010002363.1:0-23678 GCA_033119425.1 Bufotes viridis | reverse complement strand
GTGTGCTGCCTGTGCCGTTCATAGTGTGCCTGCGCTGGTGGATGGCAGGAAAAGTCTAAGGCATATTGGTACACCATAGACTTTTTCCAGGGTGCGGGTGCCCACAGAGAGGGCTCCGAGTGCCGCCTATGGCACCCATGCCATAGGTTCGCCACCACTGCCCTAAGTGTTATATTTTTTTATTGCGCTATAGAATATTGTGGTGCTATAGAAGAAAATAAATCTAGAAATGCCTACTTATTTATTTTTCTGGAATTATTAGTCCATTAGGGTTAAATAGTTCATACCTGAATATGTCATATCATACACTGGTATATGTCATTGAATATATGTCCTATCATACACTGATATATGTCACTGAATATATGTCATATCATACACTAATATATGTCACTGAATATATGTCATATCATACACTAATATACCTCACTGAATATGTCATATCATACACTAATATGTCACTGAATGTCATATCATACATTAATATGTCACTGAATATATGTCATATCATACACTAATGTAGAAGCACATTACATAATGTCCCCGATTTGTCTAATAATGCATGGAAATGCCACATATTAATTATGAATGGAATTGTCTAAGGGCCTAGGAGGGTTCAGAGTTCCAGCTTCATTAATGGTTCTCTCTGGTTCAAGTGTTTTATGGAGGCATGTACTCTATTAGAAGAGTGCAGTAGAGACCTCAGTGAGAGCGATGGGTAATTAGCATTAGAGCTAAAGAGTGTATTCTCCAACTGAGAAGAGGAAAGAGTTCTTCTTCAGAAAAGGTGTGTGTTAGAGACTCTAGGTCTGTGGCATCATTTCTGAATGTCATAAATGGTTTTTTTCATCCCGGAAAGTGATAGAATATTGCTAAGGGTGGGTTCACATCACCGTTATAAATTCTGTTATTGCCTTCAGTTATAACATGGTTATAAAGGAAAGTAAGGGCCTTAGATACGCCATCACATTTGGTTTGGCAGTGGATCCACCCTTTTTAATCTTGAGAGTCAAAATGAAAGGACAATTGAAATTAGTCCTCAGAATTTGGCTTACTTGGCAGCTCCAGGTTCTGTTACTTTACAGAGATATATGAGTGGCCATGTTGATGGTTTATATCAGTTCTTGGGTTAATTTACAAATACGGTATCCTTTCTTGGTGGTGATGCGACCTCTGTGTAATGCTCAAAACTGACTTTATTCTGCTCTTTAATAATACATCATGTCTTTATTTTGAGATGGTCCCTCAGACCCAGACCTCATTCACACGTCCTTGTCCATGATGAAATATGAGAGCATCTCCTCTTAATGGTCTATGAAACTTGGATGGTATCAGTGTTGGATAGCGGTTTCCATGAGACTGCATGAGAAACTTCTATTTCTTCCTCCTCCATCCTTCATGACTGGAGAAAAAAAGGACTGCAGAGATAAAATGGAGCATATGGGAGGAAACTGTTTAAAAAGCACCATAGTAAATAAAAAACACATTCATATATCAGAAATACAGCATTATCTCGCCTTGTAAAGCCCATCAGTATTGCAGCAGCTGCAGAGCATGCTTCTGGAAGTGGAACTGTTCTGGGCACATTACTGCAGACATGTATTGAGTCCAGCGCTTTACTGAATGTTTTACTTGGATGAATTTGCCTCCTGTTTTTTGGTCTTTTTTGCTGGTGCACTATTTGGCAACATACATTTGGCCATTACAAGGTGTATACACCAGTATATTTAATTCAGGTAGCCCAGGCTGGTTTAGGACATGAGTGTGGTGATTATCCTTCTTCTAACCACAGAAGTTATATATCCTCCCAGCCTTCGCTCCCTGGTCTTTCTTATTGGAATTAAATCCCATTAATACAGTATTTTAACATCACTTATTAATAAAAGTTATGTTTTAGCGTCCTTTTCTTTTCAGTGATTTTGCGCATTTACGGGCGCCGTATCTATTTCATTTGGCTTGTGGTCAACTCTTTAGGGGGCACACCCTAATGCAATAGGCTAAGCATGCCTATGATGTGATCAGTAGTGGTTTATCACTTCTATGTATCACCTTTAATTGGTTGAGCCCATCCACTTGTTTTTTGGTTGTGTAAATACAGCCGGATTCCTCTCCAAGCTCCATCTCCTTACCAATTTCCCAATTCCAGTCCAAACACAATGTTAGCACCTATCCATTTGTCCTTTACTCTTATGACCCCCTCAGGAATTGTCTATTTCTCTTGCTTAGCTCCTCTATGTTCCTCTGGGCTTTGCAGACATTGTTATTAATCATTGTTCTCACGCACAAACATGAGAACATACAAACCCCATTGCAGATATTGCCATCGATAGGAACCCAGGACCCCAGCAATGCAAACCAACAGTGGCACCCACTAGAGATGAGTAAAGTTTTGAAAAGTTCGATTCGGCAGCTTCGCTGAAGTTTGACTCATTACAGATTAATTTGTCACAAATCGCTATGTTAAAACCCTATTCAGCCTGTCAATCAATCTAACAGCCTTCAATCTAATGGCCTTTTGTGTTAAAAAAAATAAAAACAAAATTCTCACCTCATCCACTTGCTCGCACAGAGGCAGTCCGCTCCTCTCTTGAGTGGAAAAGACCTGCACTGAGCGTGATGACGTCACTGCGCATTCCCAGCGTTATCACGTGTTGACGTCATCACTGCAGCAGGACATGTTTTATCAACTTCTCTATCTCAGAAACGTATTTGACTTATTCCCTATCGGGAAATGGGATGCTGTGATTCCTAACCCCTTCACGACCATGCCATGTGGTCGTACACTTACCCCACAGATTACAGCTGATTGCTAGAGCTAGAATACCCTGTGAACATCTTACCCTCACATGACTTTTCTAACAAAAATGGAATAATGCCCAAAGAGGACAACCCTGCAAAATTTTTATAGAACGGAATATAGTTTAAGTACGCAATAAACACAAATTTATTGAGACCCTGTGGGTTTTACAGTCTGACAAAAATTGTGTACAGCACACCGTTAATAATCTGTAAGCCTATCTGGTGAAGATGGTGCCGTTTTTGGCACTTAGAAATGATGGCAAGTAGTTTTAGGGTACGTTCACCCGATGACATTTGGCGCGCGACAATAAGTCGCACTATTGTCGCCCGACAATTTTTATAATGGGAGTCTATATTGTCGCATTGCGACATGCTGCGACTGCGACGCGACAGTCGCAGAAAAATCCATCTTGAATGGATTTTTTGCGACTGTCGCATGTCACAATGCGACACCATAGACTCCCATTATAAAAATTGTCGCACGTTTATATATAAAAGTGCGACTTATTGTCGCGCGACAAATTTTGCAGTGAAGTACCCTACATGCACACGACAGTGAAAAAAACGTCCATTAAAAACTGACATTTTTAACAGACTTTTTTTTTAACTGATGCCTTTCTGAGAGATGGATGTTAAAGATGGATCCATTCAATTGTATGGGGTCCGTCTGTCAGTGAAAAACGGACAAGATAGAGCATGTTCTATTTTTTGACGTCCTTTCTTCACTGACAGTCAAAAAAACTGCCATGTGAATAACCCCTTAGACTACCATTGGTCTTAAAATATACATTTCATGTCCGTTAAAAAAATGTACATCACATGTCCGTTTTTCACTGTCGTGTGCATGTAGCCTTAGGCTACATGCACACGAATCACAAAAATAAACGTGGCCTAAATGGGTGGGACTGCTCCAGACCCCAAACACTGTGGCGTGTTTCTAACTGGGGGGGCAGTTCCTCCGCATGTGGTTCGCAGCGAACGGCTATCCCCAGCAAAAATTGCATACAATGGAGGATGCCGGCGCGAACCACAAGCACCACACAAACATCCTACACAAAATAAAACATGTGCGGATGAAAATATATAAACACATAACTCACAGAAAAAAGATGCACCACATGGATAAGCAACTGACAACACTGGCTAATCCCTCACTCTGGTGTTAAAAGCTGAGAGATTCGCCAATATTTCCAATCAGGAACATATCGGAGCCCCTTTAGGCACCACTACACGGTATCTCAGCATGACATGGGGTCCTACCACTAGACTACCTATGGTGTGTGAACAAGGTCTGAACAGGTATTAAGCAGCCTACAGCCCCCTCCCACTCACCTGCACTGCAGGACCAACAATGCAATGGGGAACAAATGAGGCCGCAAGCTACACCTACAACAGACCATGTGACACCGGCTTCCAGGTGCAACAGAATGTTTACAAGCCATATGCAATGGCACATTCAATACATATAAAACAAGAATCACAAAAATAAACGTGGCCTAAATGGGTGGGACATGCACACGAAAGTGAAAAAAAAATGTCCGTTAAAAACGGATCAACTGACCATTTTTAACAGACGTTTTTTTCACTGATGCCTTTCTGAGAAATGGACATTAAAAACTGACCCATTCAATTGTATGGGGGTAGTTCTATTTTTTTTCCGTCCGTTTTTCACTGACCATCAAAAAAACTGCCATATGAATAACCCCATAGACTTACATTGGTCTTAAAACAGACGTGTGATGGCCGTTAAAAAACGTCCATCACCTGTCCGTTTTTCACTGTCGTGTGCATGTAGCCTTAGGTTGTAAGATGTTTGTACAATTTTTCCAGTATTATTTCGGAATTTGTCTGCCTTTGACCTCATATCCCATCACTCCATCCATTCTCTTCCTGCCATAGGTACACCTAATGGATGCATATCTATGGATGGATAAAATACAAACCACTTATCCTATTTTGCGGACCTTTCCGGCCTAAATATCCGCTTTATTCCAATTTGCTTCCAATGCATTTATATATCTGCAACGGCTTAGTGATGTTATGTGTGATTTACTGTTCAAAGGCTTTAGGAAAGTACATCCTTCTGAACGCCAAGAGTTAAACCTTTCAGTAAAGGAACATCCCATTGATAGGAAGAGAAAAATGCTGTTTTCCAGCTGATGTTTGGATGCTCAGCCCTCCGTGGTCTACCCTTGTGTGTCAGACACAGCACTGAGCATGAATGAGAGTAGCAAACGAGAGTAAGCGAGGGAGAAGGAGCCGCTGCCATCCAGCTCTCCTAATCAACCCTTCCTCCCAGTGATGCCTGCAATAACGGAGGAGCTGTGCCCGTCTGGCAATTGATCCAGTGCTGCAGGTTTCCTGCCCAAGTAGCAGTGTGGAGCTGTGTGATTGATACAGTGTCATTAGATGACACAGAGCTGATCTCTGCATCAGCCAGGAGGAATCAAAGCGTGTCACTCCCCTCTGGGACTACCTTCTCCTGTAATACGCGCTAGGAATTCGTATGCTTGTGCTGCTGCTGCTGCTACATCTCTCCGAGAAGGACTGTGTATGAGTAGCGCCGGTGGAAAGCAGCATAGAAGAATGATAGCTGTCTCTTTCAAATGTCGCTGTCAAATCCTGCGGAGACTGGTTAAAGGTAAGGGGCTTTTTTTTTCTTGCGCGGTTTCAGCTACTGCGCTGTCTCATGCATTTGACTTACAGATATGCCTGTCCTAACAATTTATAGTCGAGCGGCAGAGAGCAGGTTATTCAGAGATCAGGTTCTGCAGAAGCCATTCACATCGGGGCCTTTTATGGGCTACCTGCAGTTCTTTCCATATTTTATGCTGCTCCTTTTCCCCGGGAAAGACTTCATGGCTTTCTGCTATACCTTTGTGCGGATCAAGCCTTTCTGAAGGTCTATCGGAAAAGTGGAACTTCTCAGGAAATAAGTTTTGACAGATCGCCCTGAATTTAGAGGCAGGCTTTCCGTCATGTGTCTACAGGTATATATATGATCGGACGTTTAGGAAGGTCTGTGCCTCATCAGAGCAGCCATTAGAAAATGGTGAACCTATGACCTCATGATCTCATTTAAAACCCCTATATTTGCTTAAGTGATTTCTGTCAAAAGCAACGGGCTGCTTTCTTTTCAATGGATTTCGAGTTTTCCCCATTAAACAGACATTGAAAGAAATCATTATTCTGCAGGAATACAATAAGGTAGACCGTGTTCTTTAAAAACCCGATGGCGGCATCCATTATTTTACTGAAATAAAAAAAAAAAAAAAAGACTTGTTCACATCCACTATATTATACATATGAGAGAGCTCCGTCTACGTACCTGTCACCCAAATGTTCTGGTGAGGTCATTGAAAAAGCATTGCACGTCCTTTAGTGCACACTGCATTGGCTGGTAAGGATGGGGTTAAGACTGGAGACCATATGCATTATGTACCTTCCGATACCTTTGGCAGACCGCACATGGCCGTCTTCATTCCACCATTAATGCAAACATCACATTGCTATTTTACATGTGGATGTGTTCTCCCCCGGGTCGCTGGCGGTAGCTCGCTGCAGTGACTAGGTAATGATATTTTAATAAGATGGTTACAGAGCTGCTGGACACAATGCAGGCAGCTGAGCGTTGTCACTATACATTTGCATTCAGTGGTATGTGAAAATGGCCCAGATCTTTTTCTTCTGCCGAGTGTTTTGCCTCTTCACATGTCTTCTTCACATAGAACTGGAGTACTGATCGGCCCAGAAGAGCAGGCTCTCCCCAGGAAGGGGACAGGAAATCCAGTGCCATCCTACTTTTGGAAGCCCTCTCACGTCTTTGATCTGCTGATAAGTCACACAGCTTAGATGAATAATTTCGCAAGGAAATTGGCGTCTAATTAATAAACATGCAGAAATGCAAATGATTTTTAACGGAGACGACATTTTTTTATTGAAATTAATGTAGCTGACATGTTCTTCATAGTAATGGGATTGCCCATAGAGAGCAGAATGGCTCTGTTCTGCCTGAAAATATTTCTGCATCAACAGACGCTCCAATTAATTATACTGATATATCTTTATTGTACAGGCCGCAATTCCGTGTTTTTAAGTGTTTTATGTGACAATTGGCAACAAGTCAAAACTCCTTAAACAAATCTGTCAGAGCATGTGTTCTGTATCCAGCGCGCATTTCACTGAGCCAATCAGCGGTGTCTTCTGCCCCATACCTGGCACACAGCATGATTGTTGTTGTTTTTTTAGAGAAATCCGCCTGTTTGTCAAAAACAGAATAAAGAGTTTTTTATGTTATTTGTGATATTCCTTCTTTCCGCTCACCACTCAGAAGCCTGCATGTCAGCCTACAAGCCTTGGCCCATACAATTTAATGACTTTGTAACTGTATGCAGAGTACCATAAGCAGGCTCAGGGTGGGTAAAAAAAATGCAGTAAATGAACTGATACTCACCGAACCGACCTCACACCCTTACTGTTCTAATGCTGCCTTAGGATCCTGCTGGTCTCTATTTCATGGGCCCAATGTTATGAAATGCCCCCCTAGCCAAGTACTGTGAACCACCTTAGCCAGTGATTGGCTCAGACATTTCTTGTGTGTCGAGAGGGAACTAGAGCAGCTGGGGATCGGTGAGGTGAGTATCAGTACTTTTATTTTCTTAACCCGCTCTGAGCTCTGTGATACCAATTTTACTTGCTTGAAAACCCCTTGAAATCTTGTTCTAGTACCGTCACACAGTCTGGTTACTGCATGCCGTTTTTGAAGCCAAAATCGGGAGAGGATCATAAAAAGAGAGAAAGTATAAAGAACAGATATGACTTCTCCCTTTTTTTTATGGACTACTGGTTCTGGCTTCCAAAACTGCATGCAGAAAGCTGACCGTGTGGCCGTACCTTTAGTTGTCATTTAATTGATTTATTTCTTACACTGCTGTACATGCACTTGCAGACTGGGGCAAACGATCATCTACTAGGACTACCGAGTCCTCTGCATGCCCAGTGCCAAAAGATCTGGTAATTGTTTCTCCTCCAGGCTGGAGTACGGCACATTGGTTTTAATACAAACTGTGTACATCTTCTTTACCCCTTCAGTGGCCCTCTGCTGAGGATTTTACCTCTGTGAGTCAGGGTGGACAACCTCTTCAATGATGTGAACTACTGTTTGATCTGTCTCAGAACCTTTATCTCTCTGTAGGTTCCACATCTGATTTTGGCTTACAAATACTGATTGAAAATATAAACCAAAATACTTCCTTGTAACAGAAGCCTTTTGAATACATTCTACATTTTTTTTGCATAAACATACACATTTTGCTCAATGTAGAGATAGATAAAGACCGCCTGGGAAACTAGATCAACGGTATAGATACCATGGAGCCATATAAAAGGAGTAATATTTTTAGGGGGGAAAAAGCTCTTTTTTTCCTATTAGATTCTAAAAACCTCTGTATGCTTTTGTATGAAATCAGAAGATTTAGGAGGAACAGTATCGGACATTAAGATTATGTAGGTGCGGTTTTGGGGCCCAGTGCAATTCGGAGGCTGCACCCATGTTTATGAGGCGTAATTGCAGTAGTTCAAAGAGTTTTCCAGGATTTTTATACTGATGACCTATCTTCTGGGTAGGAAGAGAAGATACCGGCACTCGCTTTTAGATATCTAGATATATTATCTAAAAGCGAGTGCCGGTCTCTTCTCTTATCTTTATGGGACGCCTGCCCTGGGACACGCTCACCGCTGCTCTACTTCACCGCAGTGCCGATCGACATATTGTATCACTATGCTCTGGGTAGGTCATCAGTATCTGACTCAGTGGGAATGAGCTGCTTTGAGAAGGCACGGGCGCTCCTCTGCCTTCTCGCAGCTTACCAGGCACAGTGCTGTACTTTGTATAGCGGCTGTGCTTGGTGTTGCAGCTCAGCCTTAGCTGCTCCTAGGCCTCGTGATCAATGAACGTGCCATCACTGGCCTAGGAAATGTATAGAGAAGGCCACAGCGCTCACAGAAGCGCCACTGCCTTCTCAAGTAGCTATCAGGGGGGTCCCTGGTGTTGGGCCCCCACCTATCAGATACTGATGACCTATCCAGAGAATTAGTCATCAGTAAAAAAAAATCTTGGAAAACCCCTTTAATGTAGTTAGAATCGATTTAGTAGATTTACCATGCGTGTATGTAGATGGTAATGGGATATCTGACGCGGCCTAGAATGTCATGGTCTCTCCTGCTTCTTGTCAATGAGAATTTGATTCGCATAATTTGCTTATGCTTCGTAGAGCCAGAAGTTCTTATTTCTCACTGTTTATAAAAACCACCCACGCCGCGCCATTTTCATTCTCGAGTATATTAGAGAACTTGTCGGTTTGTGAAAGGTGAGTTGGAAAGCCAATCTGGTTAAATAATGTTGTTGTAGTTCAGCATTCTGCCAGCCAAATACTGTATCTGCTTTTAAGTAAAATACATTACATACCACCTGCCAGCTTAGCGGATACAACACAGTATAGTCCCATGAGATTGCAAGTTATACGAATATTAAACGGTTAATACCGTTTTTATATGTTCATTTATTTGTTTATAACCGAAAAATCCTACACTTCTAATATGCATGTAGTTAAAATTCTGCTCACATACCTTATTATATCAGAGCGGTAGACTCTGTCTATAAAGACACAAAAAAAAATGAGAAAAACGCATTGTTGGATTAATCCTGTGTAATGCATTCATAGGATAACTGAATAAGTCTTAAAATGGTGTCAGTCATGGGACCCTTGCACACGACATTCAGTTATCACTGCCCAGGTATTAAAGAGGTAAAGAGTAGTTGAGTGAGGAGCAGAATTTAAAAGGACATTCCCACAAAGGACATTTATCATTTATCCATAGGGGGCCATACCTCTGAAACCCCCAACAATCACTATATTGGGGCTCTAAGTGACGTGTTTAAATGGAATTACACCCTGCTCTTCTATTCACTATGTATGGGGCTAAATCAAATGGCCAGTGGTTGTCATGGATGGCAGTGGGACAACACAATGTTAGGAAGTCCTACTAGAGTAATTAATACCACTTTAGCAATAAGAATTACTGGTAGGGTACACAGTTTCAGTCAGGAGCATGTTCCACAACTTAAAGGGGCACTTCTATTAGAAAGGGGTGGTATTTTTTAAACTTTATATTCAAAGAAAACAATTTTTTTTAATTTTTGACAGTTTCTTTTATCTCGACAGTACTATGCCATTGAAACCTAAATACAAAATATTCTTCTGTAGCAATTATCTCAGAGAGATGAGAGTTCTCAATGGCAGAGCCAAGTCATCTCAGTTTATGACACTGCACGTGGAACAGTGCTCTGCAAAGTAATCCTCAGTAGAATAGTATGGAGGACTAGAATGATTGGCAGAATGACAGCTCTCCTGTTCTTTTGATGGGTACAGATCAGGGGTCAGCAACCTCCTGCACTCCAGCTATGGGAGTTACAAGAACAGCCAAGAGAGTATACATGCTGGGAGTTGTAGTTTCATAGCAGCTGGAGTGATAAAGGTTGCTGATCCCCAGTCACTCAACTGGGATTGTATAGGTGATCTGTGGTGCTCTACTTGAGTCATCATCACTCACTCCTCTCTGGTCTGACTCTTACAACCAGTGTTAAGTGAGACTTTCTGCTGTGCTAAAACTCCAGACAGAGAGAAAGTTACAGAGCCAGGACAGGAGCCAGTATCCATGGAGTGACCTGATAAATGTTATTTACATAGAATATTCACATAAAGGTTGGTAATATGTGATAAAAATTTGGATGGAATTGTACCTCTAAAGCAGGGGTGCACAACCTGTTGCCCAGCCCAGGGCCACATGCAGCCCTCGATACTATTCTGTGCGGCCCCCAACCATCTGGTAACAGACATGTATGTCTATGTCTTGTGGCAACTCACACGTATCTTTCATGTATCCTCCCATTAGATGGTAGTACTAGAAGTGTAACTAGACATTAATGATATATACTTTATGTTCAATATGCCATAAATATAGTATTTCAGTTGGTAATACCCCTTTCATTTCCGGCCCTTGGAATTGGTTCAGGCTGACAATGTGGCCCCCAACCAGAAAAGGTTGTGCACGCCGGCTCTAAAGGAAACATACTATATTCATTTTTTCTGCTAAAACTGTCATACCCCTACTAAGTACTGGAGACAGTATAGGAAGTACTAAAAACTGTCAATTGGATATCACAGTAACAATATGATAAATCCCCATTACTGTTATGGAGGTACTGTACTACAGCTGCCACAACCAGTGACCCCAGATTTTAAGTGAATAGACATCATGGTCACGTACAGCTAAGGAGGAAGAGGCATGTGAACAGGCAAGAATGTGGACAAGATATTTTATAATTGTATCATTATATTGAAAGGTGTTGAAATATGTATTGTTATTTAGAATGGATTATTTGATATTTGTAAAAAATTAGATTAAAATTTGTTCTCATGTTTTTGTTTGATTCTTAGATATTTGTAGAGAGCCTTCTGTTGACTTTGTCGGTCTTGCGTTTAATTCTGCAGATGTCATCTGTGCCCCTTGGTTATTAGAGAATCTCTGCAGATAAACTGTTTATGTATTTCTTCTGTATTATAAATCCTTTGCTAGCATTTTTAAATTACATCCGTCCACGTTATCCTGGACCATGGTCACCAATAAATCTTTGTATATCCCATTTTTTTGACACCATAGAATATGATCATCAAAATCCCTTGATATATATTCTGTATTTTCTTAGAATGCTTCCACAAGATGTACATACTAAATCCAGTAATTGATGATTAGTCAGAGACTGGAAAGCTTGCAGACTGGAAGAACTTGAACGCTGTCTATGTACCAAAGGAACAGGCTGTGCAGGTGCTAATCTTCTAAATCACATCTCTGACAGTTTGATGGCTAATAACTTTCTTGCAGAGAGCAAGTTTCAATGATCTTGATATTGATGGATGAGCTGTTGGAATCTTGGATATCCAGCAACGGCAAGATTGCTATTAGAGGGCAAAGAGACAATAAAGCCTGCTTCATGTTCTGTAGCCAAAGTGTCAAAATCTATTATAAATGTAAGAATTAACAGTTCACAAGTACTTCCTCAAATGTCTGTCTTGCCTACAGCTATCAACTGTTAAACTCCACCCCAGAACATTTTGTGATTTATGATGGTGAATGTGTATTGACCAGTCTTGTACCATAAAGGCATTTCAATGACTGGTATACACCTCAACAACCATATCGGTGAGCATCTCCTTCCAAGAGCGTAGCTATAGGGGGTGCAGAGGTAGCAGTCGCTACCGGGGCCCAGAGACCCTTGTGCCACATAAGAAGACACCTGTATTTTAGAAAGTACATGCTGGTCAAGTTATACCTCTGGGTGGAGGAAAGGGGTTAAGTCAAGAGTTTGGCATGGGGGGGGGGTTTGCCGTTTCAATTTTTGCCTCAGGCTACAGGAAGACCATGTGTTTACCTGGCCCAAAGCACTGAGGGAAGGGGGGCCCAAGCTGAACTCTTGTACCAGGGCCCATGAACCTTTAGCTACGCCCCTGTGACTCCTTCTGTAGCACCAGCTGTGTCAGTGGACTTTTCCAAACACTATTTGTCCTACTGACTCATTGGTAATCAGCTTGTGGATTCATGCTATTGACAAATGTTTTAGTAAGATTATTGTGAACTATTACTGGAAAAAGAAAAAGGAATGTTACCAGAAAATGACCTACAGTTTAAATCAAGTTTTAAAGTTAAACCGATTTTTAGAATTTGTGGTGATGTTTTTAATTTTTACTATGTTAAAAATAAATCCACAAATCTTGCAGTTTACAGCAGTAATCTCATTGCTATCACAGGCAGGGTTACAATGAAAAATAACAGCTATATGTAGATAAAACAAGATCACACATTTCGCAACTGATAATGGTCACAACATATCTACTTCCCCTCCCTGCATAATGACCTATGTACAGCTCACAGAGCAAAATATTATCCCATAGAAGTCAATGAACATATACAGTCTGTTTAGCTGCTGCAAAGCATATCTCTAAATGCTGTTAATATGAAAATAAATAAAGTTGCATGGGAATATGCTTCACTATCAGTATTAATTAGTAAAATACTAATACTAAAATAAATAAAATACAAAGTCCTTGAATCTGTCCCCAGCCTGGAATGGAAGCATCTAGTGAACAATAGAGTGCATTCAGTTACACTTTTTAATGAAGATCAGATTTTTTTTTAAATGTGGATATTTGATCCACGTTATTGCTATTTCTGCTATTTTGTTTTTAAATATCTATTAGAGAAACCATATCTTAATATTGATTTGTGGCTTAGTGATGCTGCACTAGTTTTTAGAAAATTGGCGTATTCTGCTGCATATCGCTTCAGTCAATAAATTGCTGCTGTGTAGGTAACATGCTTGATCCCTTTGGTACTATGACATTTTACCATTTACCCTGATAAATATTTTGACTTTATTAATTTTAGTAATATGCAATGCAAAATATACTCCAGTTGTCACGGTCCCTCGCATGATAGAGGTGAGAAGATCTGAGAGACTGGCGGCATGTGAGGGTATCTGACAGTCTCTCTGTTTTCATCTTGCAGTGTTGTTGTTTGGTAATGACCACACCTCTTGTCAGGTGCAGCTTGTGGTTATTACTGAGGCTCTATTTAGTTCTGACTCGCACTGCTTACCATGCGGTTGATATTTACTGCTGGAGTTGGTTGAGCTGGTGTGTTGTTCATTTGGATCTCCTGCTCCTCCATTCTTCTTTAAGCTTAGTGCATTTTGTTTTGCATTTAGTTGTTCGCTTTTGTGTGTTGTTGTCAAGGCCTCAGGGAGATGCTGGTTCCTTCAACAGGAGAGGAACCAGTAGTGTCATTCCCTGCCACCACTCCTAGGGCCTTTCAGGGTCTCCAGGGCTAAGGTTCCAGGAAATGAGTATTTCCACCTTCAGGGTCTACTTATACAGGAGTCAGGGAGAGGTCTAGGGATTCCTAGGAGGTCACCATCCCTCTCCCTTAGCTTTGAGGCCTAGCCTCCAGTCTATTCCTACTGTGTGTTATCTGGTGTTATGCCCTCCCCATTACCCGTGACACCAGTAGGAAGAACCCTGATACATAACTAGGGGTATCAGCCTACCTAGGAGAGCTAATATGTATACTCTTTCCCATGGAGCAATGTACATTACAAATGTAATATGATATGCAAAAATAAATGTCATCCTATTTGACTGTCTGTTCCACATACCCATCCTTTTCTCTTCTCAAATTTTCAAAATTGTGTGTGTATATATATATATATATATATATATATATATTGTAAGGATCGTCTCTTATTCGGGGGTCATTCTCATAAACTCCTCACCAGACAACGGCTTTAATGTCCAAACAGTGCATTTATTTTGACACTCTTCTCATACAGGACAGTCCAGTTACACATAACTGGGTAGGGGTGAGGTTCCCACATACACAAAACAAAATATACACCTGCCTGGCTGGGCCCTGATTAAACAGAGGTATTCCCTGACTCACCTCTAAAGAACACCGTTCATACAAGTGGCCAAATGTGGTCCAGCAGTCCTTCCAACTCTGACCTAGAGACCCTTCTCTTTCTCGCAGGCGCCACAGCGTCCCCCAAACTTCAGGCTATCACAAAGCCCTGTGGTCTCTCAGCCTGGCTAGCTGAGACCACACACAGAGCCTCTGCTACAGGCCTCTATGTCACACTCTCCCCAGACAATGGGAAAAAAATATTTTTCCAACCTTTCTTGTTCTCCCCCAGCTTGCTCTGGGTGAGATACACCACGTGAATGGCCTTCCTATGGCCCTCTTGCAGCTCCATTGCCACTATATATATATATATATATATATATATATATATACACACATACATATATAGATAGCTCAATACAATCATTTGGTATTGGTGTGGAAACGTGAAACAAGGCACAATTAAATTAATTATTGTACATCCAGCAACCTTGGGTGCCACCATAACTTGTCCCGTCTATGATACCCATTCTACTGCTGCTTCATGCCAAGCACTGTTCATTTAGGTGTTTATTTTCATTACATTTTTACATTACATCTTACCATTTTATAATTAATGGCGTGAGTTTTTTTGGTGAACCTTGGAGAAACCTTTGGTCATATTCTGAGATGTTTGCCACACTTATTGGGTGCATGGGACCTTCCAGTATACTTGGTTTAATATGTATAGCATTTAACCTCTAACACATAAAGACTCTGGATTGTCATAAGCTGCCTGTAGATGGGTCCCTTGAAATATGTAAGCTTAAATAAATGATGAAGTGATGATGATCTGTGACCTTTTGCGTCTGACAGTGCATCTGTCATGACAGAAAAACATTATGATTAGCTTTCCTCACAAAATTTAGATGCAGAAAAATACGTGGCATTAGATGTGTTTCTCATTTTGCCTGCTTGGCTGCAAAACTGGAATCTAAGGAGCTCTAGCCACATGGTTCCCCAATTTACTGTAAGGGTATCTTAGTTTCTTTAAAGTCCCATTTCCAAGATGTGCAGCATTAGTGGCTAGAGTTAGGGACACCAACAAGAGAAACATTGCGTCAGGTAGAAAAATGGCTCATTGATATTTAGAATCTGTATACATGTGCCATCTTGACACATTTTGACACTTGTAGTAGTCTCCTACGTTTCTTAGTTTATAGGATACAGCACAGGTAACCAGATATTGATTGACCAGTTAACCGTACAGCAGTATACAAAATGTTCTCCAACAAATTGAGCCCTTAAAGCAGTGAATGAGGGTAGAGACGTGTCAAAGAGTAAAGGACTATGGGAGAGGTTTCCAGACTATGTCTATAGTTACAATCTTTCAGAATTTCACCAATTTGCCAGTTCAGATTGTAATAAATAAAGGGGTAAAATGTTTCAGTGATGAGTCTCTGAGAACCTCACTTGAAAGGAGACCAACCACCTTATTGGAAATGGTTATCATTGCAGCCAAAAATATCATTTGGTTTCTAAATTTTAGACTTAGTAACCAACAGAGCCCAAGTGATCTTTTTTTTTATTAGCCCAAGGTCACCAAGTATGGGTCATAATTAGTGTAGACTTCAATGGAGAAAGCACATGCATGGCTTGCCATGCGAAAAATGGGTCATTAGACTCCCTATTTTCATTATAAGTTGGGGTCCTAGAATTGGATTTACTTTAAATTTCAAAATTGGGAATGTCCCCCTACAACAGTCATTATTATATAAGTATAGAGGGGTCGCTACCAAAGACAGGAGATTAAGGATATCCTTTTTGCCACGATTTCTGATAACACTATCCTTACTGCTACTGCACAATGTGCTATTCTTGCTGTCTTAATGATAGAAACTATGGCGACCCAGGCAAACCTCATTACTAGTCAGTAATATAATCTAACTCATACAACGTTATTTTACTGTTCATACATTGCATTAGTTATCTAGTTCTGGTATTGAGTTACACCATGTATTATGTAGCCCAGTGCTGAAATCTCCCAGCATACACTGCTGGCTTCATGTCCGCACAGGGCATGCTCTGATGATTCTGGAAAGTGAGGTGTTTACATCAGAGACTGACGTAGAAAGAGCTAACTGTTGTAGTACACTATAGGACACTTCTCAATATAATTAATTGTAAGAATCATGCACACAGTCATGTTATAGCCCATTGTTGTAGAGTCATAAAAGGGCTCCCAATTGTCGAGCTGGGGGCCTCTGTATGCCTCTGATTTCATGAAGTCATATTTTATTTCCTATAGACATAGACCGTGTACATACAGGACTGGAAGAAGACTTTGAGGCAGTCATGCAGCTCTGTACTAAGGATTTGTATAGTGTCTGTATACTGCTGTACAGGCTCCGTGCCTGAGGCAGAAGAGTTCCCCGCAGTTGACTTGCTGTCCCTGTTCAGGTCTACTTGTCTGCATGATAACCATGTGAACGAGCCCTACAGCTCACGTGCTCCTGCAATGACTTGACAAGTACTATGACACCAGGGGCTCATGATTAGCTGGCCTGCTCACATGATGACATGCCGTCATAGAGATATGTGACATGACAATGGCAGCTAGATATATTTATTGTTTTATTTTCATGACCAGAAAACCTCATTATCAAACCCTATGAATTAGAATTTATGCAACTAAAATGATGCTTCTGGCTGGAAAACAAGCAGAGGTTGGGGAGTCCCAATTTTGGGGTCACCATCTGTGAGTGAGAGCAAATTCAGTGACTTGAATAATGCCATAATACTACATTTTCTCTGCTGTTTTATTTCTTTTTTTTTCTTGAACAGGAGGTAAACTTAAAATTACTATATGGTTCAGATGGCTCTAATGGCGGTTCACCTTCCTATAGTAAACCCCTCTTGTGCTAGTAATGGCTAGAAGGACACGGACAGCTTTGTAATACATAGCAGTACAGTAGGACAGAGAATGTGTTGCTCGTGCATTGTGATATTTGAAATATTCATGATTTAGCTGTTAAGAAGAGGATTCTGTCATGAAGCTGTAAGTTGCACTAGACTACTTGATGAACATTGCATATGAATTTCAGATGACAGCATAATACAAAGTTAAATTATTCATTTCTCTCTGACGCGGTTGGAGATCTCAGATGAATAAAGAGTTCAAGGTTTTTACATGTAAGGTAACTGTAAAAAGTGTTTATTTCAGTCTTGTTTTCCGGATGACATCCTCTCATTGATGTTACATGTTCACTTTATTGTAGCATATCATCAAAATGAATGATAAAATGAATGCATGAGATGTAAGGGTTCAGTTTGGTTTTATAGGAACAATTTTTGCAAATGTCCAAACTGGCAGGTTTTGTTGGATGTTCCTTGTCTGTGGTGGTTAGTACCTACCTAAAGTGGTCCAATGGCTAAAACCCAAGGACTATTAATATGCATGGGGAGCAAAGGCATTCCCATCATGTTTGATCCCATAAAAATGCTACTGTAATATGACAAGGGGACATCCTCTACATCTTGACAGAAGAAAGTTTCACCAGCAATGTAAATGGAGGATATTTACTGTAAGAGCAGTGACTCTTGTACTCTCTGCCTCAAGATGTTGTGATAGTGAATTTAAGTTCTGGAAGGGTCTGGATGCCCTTTGTTGTGCTGGAGGTACATGCCGCCACTGCCCTGCTCATTCAGGCAGACACCGCATCACTCATCGGGTACCACTCCCAGGACTGGATTATACAGAGAACACCTGAGCTTTCACCACCCAGGGGGACTAAGGGGCCTCTGCCAGCAGCTTCCTTATATTCCAAGGTGGCCTTCTTAAGCAGCGCTACTGTTAACAGTAGCATTACCAGCAGCAGTGGCGTAACTAGAGTTCTAGTTCTAGAACTTTGGGATCGGGCCCCAACCACCCTTTCCCCTGCTGGGCCCGCTCACACCCTCTGCGACCGTGATCTTTACACCCCTGATCTCTGGTAATAATATCCCCGCCACTAACTTACCTATAGCGTCCTCAGTAATATCTCTATAGTGCCCCCTCCCCACTGCTCCAGTAATGTCCTTCAACTGCCCCAGTAACGTCTCCTACTGCCACCAGTAATGTTCCCCACTGGCTCCGTCCAACCGCTTCCTTTATGAATAGTATGAAAAGTAGGGCTGCACAAGGGCCTGATAGATTCTGGACCGACCACATGTGATGTAGCTGAGATGAGTGCTCTGACGGGGCCCGACATGAAGTACAGTGCCGGGCCACGGTAAATGTGAGTGTATCAGGCTTCCCCCCACCGGTCGTACCCTCTGCGACCTTGATCATTATGCCTCTGACCAGCAGCTAGCACAACATTCAGGCACTCTATGTGGCTGGGACTACATAATCACCTGTAGGCTACTTTCACACTGCCGTTTCTGGGTCTGTTTGTGAGATCCGTTTCAGGGCTCTCACAAGCGGCCCAAAACGGATCAGTTTAGCCCCAATGCATTCTGAATGGATAAGGATCTGTTCAGAATGTATCAGTTTTGCTCTGTTCCACCTTCATTCCGCTCTGGAGGCGGACACCAAAATGCTACTTGCAGCGTTTTGGTGTCCGCTTGATGATGTGGAGCCAAACGGCTCCGTCCTGACATACAATGTAAGTCAATTGGGACGGATCCGTTTTCATTGACACAATATGGTTTTGGCTTTGTTCATGATAATGCAAACGGATCTATTCTGAACGGATACAAGCATTTGCATTATCGGTGCGGATCTGTCTGTGCAGATACAAGACGGATCCGCACCAAACGCAGGTCTGAAAGTAGCCTTAGCTATACAGAACACAGCCTCAGCATGATACAGCAATGTGAGGGGGCTGTAACAAGACTTGCAGCGGGCAGTGCGCAAGAAAGGAACAGGTACTGTAGATTAGTCCCTGGCATCCTAATGTATGTCAAACTGCTTAAACTAACAGATCTTCTTGACCTCGGGCTGCATGATTCTTGTTGCCCGTCGCCATGAAGGTCTGTTCAGGTGGCTTTGCACTGCCTGATTGTTGAACAGCTTATTGTGGATGAACGGTCATACAAACACTCCTTCCCGATAATCTGCCTACATAAAGGTGTCGACGATCAATATAATCAAGAGAGATGATAATTCTTTGGGTGAAACAATCGTTCATGTGGACACCCAAATCATCATTTCTGGGCAGCAGATCGTGTTGGAGAATGTAAATATCATTCTGCTATCCAGAAACAATGAATCTGTATAGGGATAAGCCATACCAGTGCCCATCTCTCATCCCCAAACAGTGGAGGGCATCGCTGTATGTACATGCAGTGCTTCACCACCACTGACGAGTGGACATTTGTCATGAAGGAACACTTCCTTCACGACAATCATCTGCTTCATCGGGTCGTTAAACTGGCCTGTATTTATTGTGTGGAGGTGGTGGTGGGCGTGCCGGCATGAGGCACACAGCAAAGTACTAGTTATGATTTATGGTTGCTCCTCAGACTCTTCTATGACAAGTTCTCCAGAGGATTACAGGCTGTAATCTGTAAATCAGTGAGCCTGAAGTCTGGGTTAATTTGGAGCAAGGCTCGCCGATGTGAACTGTAATACTGACCCCTCTCCTTATAGGTGATGCTGAGGACTAGGAGCAATAATAAATCATGCTCACTATTACTTACTGCACTCTCTGTGCCCCCATAAATGATTGCCCTTACTGACCTGTGAGGAACACAACAGCTTCATCCTCTGTTGAGCTGATGTCAGACAACACTCATCATCCTGGCTGGTGTCTGCTTTGGAGGGCTTTGAGGTTGCTTAGGTTCTCTAGGATATATAAGTTTTTATTTAGCCTTTTTAGAATACAATATTTGTAAAAATAAAAATGCCCTGCCTTCCCGTGATGCCCACTGAACTGATCACGACTGTGTTAACTCATGTGAGTGGCGCTCAAGTCCACACATTACACATAGGTCTTTTCACTGCTGCAGCATAGAAAGCCTTAGCCTCCGCTAGAAAGCACCTCTGTGTAATGGGTGGGTTTGAGTGCCCACCTGATTTCAGTGGGCATCGGGAAGGGAGCGCATTTTTTTTCAAAACATTATATTGTAATAATAGGACTCAATAAGAGATTATATATGCTGGAGAATTAAATTAATATGTGACTACTATCCCACTAGCTAAAACATATAACGTTTGTTTAAAAATGTCCACAAACATAAGAAAATCGTTTGACCCAGGAAACATCATTAATTCCAGAAAAGCACGTTACAGATGCGTTTATGCGTTAATATTACCTATGAGTGTCCTGACCCAACAGGGGGTCTACTGACCTGAACTCACAGCAAGTTATGGTACTGTTCATGTATGCTCCGAGTTTGGGTCTATAGACACAGGGTCAGGACGGTGCACTCATTCATAATATGCTATTCTGAAACTGGCCTAAACTGGGTATATTTCCTTCACAGAATTGAATATGCACATTCACAGTTTTTTATATTTAAAATTAAGCTACTGTCTTTAATAATAAATAAAGTTATAAGGGACCCCCACCAGATGATTTGCCTAGGAGTCTCCATCAACCATGATCCAGCCCTACCTGCTCCCATCTGCACAGTAGCCCAGACCCACTTCTTCCTCTGCTGCTTATAGCAAGCCCAGACAGCAGCATTCCAGGTGCGGCCTGCTCCTACTTTCAAGGTCCCATGTCCTGTGTTTAGGGTTTACATGCTCCTTCTGACTCCTGATCTGTTTCATCCTTTGGCTGGTCACTTGTTTGTATTTAAGGCACCGTCTCCAGGTGTAAAGTGCCTGAGCTTAGGGATCCTACCTTGCTAGTTTAATGAGTGAAAGTGTGCTTTTCTGATTTTCTGCCCTTGTACTATACCTCTGCCCGTTTACTGATTCTGAAACTCCTCGGCCTGCTCAGCTCTTGGCCTGTCTACTATACTGACCTTTTGCTGCCCGTCCTCAGATTAGTTTTACAGAATCACACAAACTCTGCCTGCCCTGACTTCTGCCTGTTTACTGACTATGAGTATTGCCTGATCACTTTGGTGTCTCTGACCCTCGTGGTTCAGCAGCCAACTACATCGGGACTATTTCTAAGAGGTAGTGGCCTGGTGGCTCCCCTACAGCAAAGACCAAATCTCTGTATAGGGGTTAAAGGGTAAAAAACAGGAAACAGACAGAATAATGCCCTTGTACACACACTATAAGTGTTGATGTAAGTTAATTTATTCTGATTACCAGATTTGGATTCGGGAGGGAACTTTTCCCTATATGGGGTCACTGGCAACCACCTTATAGGAGTTTTCTTGCCTCCTCTGGATGATCACAATAGGATTATAGGTTGGATTAGTGTCTTTTCCAACCTTGTTAACAATGCCATACCTCGACAAGTCAGAGCTAATTTTTAATGATCCAAGCTGATCAGTGTTTGTGTGGATATAGGTTATGCGTCTGTCATTTTCCATTTCCAAAACCAATGAGATCTTCTAGACCACTGTTGTCAGGGGTATCTCAGTTATCCCTTTTGAAATAACCATGTACATTTTCTCTAGGCCTTCAGGGTGGCAGATTCCATCCATATGTTTGCAAATAAAAATATATAGATAAAAATAGTAAGGTATGAATATTCCGGCTATGTATTTGAAGAAAGGCCTCCTGCAATTAAGCAGGTTCTATACAACCTCCGAGCTTTACAGAGCTATAATATAAGGGCCCTGTGTGTCTGGATTAATTTGGAGGCATACAGACTTTTTTTTATGTTTCATATTGAATCTGATAGAATTGAAAATATGGCTTGGTTCATCGGATGCCATATTATGGAGCTGTTCTCCACAATACGGTGCCATCTGGAGCACCGTACAGCAGCATACATGGCACTGTGTACAAAACCACAGGGACTCCATGTGCCTGCACACAGCTCTGCATCGTACATGAGGCTGAAGAGCTTGATCACATAGTACTCCATTCATGTGCTAAGAATTGGAATGTCAACTTGTACTGGGTTTTTCTGTTCAGACTTGCAAGGAACAACTTCAGACTTCTTCTAAGAGTAATATTCTGGGCCACCTCAAATGACTTTGAGTATTTCTGTCAATTTCTTCCAGAAGCCATTGAATGGCAGAGTGGGGAAATTAAATAGAGAATTAATAAAATGATCTTATAAGTTATTTAAATGTGCATTCAATACGGTGACTGGTCTTTTCTAGATATAGGACAGTTTATTAAAATGACTTGGCAGACCTGACAATTGGCTGCACAATGCCTGAATAAATAATGATAGACCACAAAATAAGAGGACTGTCTGTCTAACACCTTATTATATAGAAAATTGGTTTAGAAGTAGAGAATTGAATTTGCCTGGTGGGCTTGCAGTTGTTATTATATGCAGCAGATTGAAGTCCTGGAGGAAATTGGCAGGAGGAAATTGTTACACACGGAATACAATTCAAACTCCTAGTCTACAAGGCTTTCAATAATGCCAGCCTGGCCTTCCATCCCCCTCTTTATTTCTAAGTATACTGTACTAAAGTGACCTGCACTAAATGAGTGACAGAACGGAGCATATTAAAATAAGGCTAATGTTTATACCGTAGAGTTTCTTGAATATTTCAAGAAAGAAATATATCTTTCTTCCCTGATCATGCTTTCTCAGATGTCTAGATAGCATTTTCCTTTTCAACTTAAAATATCATTCTTAGGGGCTTGTTTCCTACTATTAAGGAAGTTGTATCCTCTGTATACGGGTCCTGCTTTTTCTATATCTTAAGGGGTTGTTTAGGTAATGGGGGGTCTTCTTTTCATGATCGCTGTGTCTTGACGGCGTGCAGGTAAACACTAAAGAGGATGCAACTTTCGCACTACCACTGCAGCTCCTTCAAAGATCAGTGGGGGAGCAAAGTGTAAGACCCCCACCAATCTGATGCTGAGGCCACATCATCAATATCACAAAATTGGAATACCTCTTTAAAGTTATGCAATACACTAGCTTGTGATGACATTAGAAGCTGCGAATTGGCTCCTGGGCTTTCCTTAGCCCACCTAAAGTTGCCCCAACCACTTGATGTCCAAGGTGGCGGTGTGTACACAGTCAGCATATGTCTTTTTCATGATGGCACTTTTCATCTGTATTGCCCCATGCTGAAAGTGCTCGGGGCAGATACAGGACATCAGGGTAATGCCGAACGTCCTGTATTTGTGCCTGTGCTGACAGCTTTAAGCAAGGAAAAAGTGTCATCTTAAAAAGGATATAGATGGCGACAAATTTTTACACTGCTACCCTGGACACTCAGGGAGAGCATCTCCATGGGGTTTACGTTGAAGCCAAGAGTACAATTAGCTGTTTCTTATGCCATTACTGTGTATGGCATTACTATAATTA
>JAKVIS010002362.1:0-23440 GCA_033119425.1 Bufotes viridis | reverse complement strand
GGGAGCTGAAGGTGCCGTCCTTCCTCCCCAGCGGCAGTGTGTACCCCAGGGAGCTGAAGGTGTCGTCCTTCCTCCCCAGCGGCAGGGTGTACCCCAGGGAGCTGAAGGTGCCGTCCTTCCTCCCCAGCGGCAGTGTGTACCCCAGGGAGCTGAAGGTGTCGCCCTTCCTCCCCAGCGGCAGTGTGTACCCCAGGATGCTGAAGGTGCCGTCCTTCCTCCCCAGCGGCAGTGTGGACCCCAGGGAGCTGAAGGTGCCGTCCTTCCTCCCCAGCGGCACTGTGTACCCCAGGGAGCTGAAGGTGTCGTCCTTCCTCTCCAGCGGCAGGGTGTACCCCAGGGAGCTGAAGGTGCCGCCCTTTCTCCCCAGCGGCAGTGTGTACCCCAGGAGCTGAAGGTGTCGTCCTTCCTTCCCAGCGGCAGTGTGTACCCCAGGGAGCTGAAGGTGCCGTCCTTCCTCCCCAGCGGCAGTGTGTATCCCAGGGAGCTGAAGGTGCTGTCCTTCCTCCCCAGCGGCAGTGTGTATCCCAGGGAGCTGAAGGTGCCATCCTTTCTCCCCAGCGGCAGTGTGTACCCCAGGGAGCTGAAGGTGTCGTCCTTCCTCCCCAGCGGCAGTGTGTATCCCAGGGAGCTGAAGGTGCTGTCCTTCCTCCCCAGCGGCAGTGTGTATCCCAGGGAGCTGAAGGTGCCGTCCTTTCTCCCCAGCGGCAGTGTGTACCCCAGGGAGCTGAAGGTGTCGTCCTTCCTCACCAGCGGCAGTGTGTACCCCAGGTTGCTGAAGGTGCCGTCCTCCCTCCCCAGCGGCAATGTGTACCCCAGGGAGCTGAAGGTGCCGTCCTTCCTCCCCAGCGGCAGTGTGTATCCCAGGGAGCTGAAGGTGCTGTCCTTCCTCCCCAGCGGCAGTGTGTATCCCAGGGAGCTGAAGGTGCCGTCCTTCCTCCCCAGTGACAGTGTGTACCCCAGGGAGCTGAAGGTGTCGTCCTTCCTCTCCAGTGGCAGGGTGTACCCCAGGGAGCTGAAGGTGCCGTCCTTTCTCCCCAGCGGCAGTGTGTACCCCAGGGAGCTGAAGGTGTCGTCCTTCCTCCCCAGCGGCAGTGTGTACCCCAGGTTGCTGAAGGTGCCGTCCTCCCTCCCCAGCGGCAATGTGGACCCCAGGGAGCTGAAGGTGCCGTCCTTCCTCCCCAGCGGCAGTGTGTATCCCAGGGAGCTGAAGGTGCTATCCTTCCTCCCCAGCGGCAGTGTGTATCCCAGGGAGCTGAAGGTGCTGTCCTTCCTCCCCAGTGACAGTGTGTACCCCAGGGAGCTCAAGGTGTCGTCCTTCCTCCCCAGCGGCAGTGTGTACCCCAGGGAGCAGAAGGTGTCGACCTTCCTCCCCAGCGGCAGTGTGTACCCCAGGTTGCTGAAGGTGCCGTCCTCCCTCCCCAGCGGCAATGTGGACCCCAGGGAGCTGAAGGTGCCGTCCTTCCTCCCCAGTGGCAGTGTGTATCCCAGGGAGCTGTAGGTGCTGTCCTTCCTCCCCAGTGACAGTGTGTACCCCAGGGAGCTGAAGGTGTCGTCCTTCCTCCCCAGCGGCAGTGTGTATCCCAGGTTGCTGAAGGTGCCGTCCTCCCTCCCCAGGGGCAATGTGTACCCCAGGGAGCTGAAGGTGCCGTCCTTCCTCCCCAGCGGCAGTGTGTATCCCAGAGAGCTGAAGGTGTCGTCCTTCCTCCCCAGCGGCAGTGTGTACCCCAGGGAGCTGAAGGTGTCGTCCTTCCTCCCCAGCAGCAGTGTGTACCCCAGGTTGCTGAAGGTGCCGTCCTCCCTCCCCAGCGGCAATGTGTACCCCAGGGAGCTGAAGGTGCCGTCCTTCCTCCCCAGCGGCAGTGTGTATCCCAGGGAGCTGAAGGTGCTGTCCTTTCTCCCCAGCGGCAGTGTGTATCCCAGGGAGCTGAAGGTGCCGTTTTTCCTCCCCAGTGACAGTGTGTACCAAAGGGAGCTGAAGGTGTCGTCCTTCCTCTCCAGAGGCAGGGTGTACCCCAGGGAGCTGAAGGTGTCGTCCTTTCTCCCCAGCGGCAGTGTGTACCCCAGGGAGCTGAAGGTGTCGTCCTTCCTCCCCAGCGGCAGTGTGTACCCCAGGTTGCTGAAGGTGCCGTCCTCCCTCCCCAGCGGCAATGTGGACCCCAGGGAGCTGAAGGTGCCGTCCTTCCTCCCCAGCGGCACTGTGTATCCCAGGGAGCTGAAGGTGTCGTCCTTCCTCTCCAGTGGCAGGGTGTACCCCAGGGAGCTGAAGGTGCCGTCCTTTCTCCCCAGCGGCAGTGTGTACCCCAGGGAGCTGAAGGTGTCTTCCTTCCTCCCCAGCGGCAGTGTGTACCCCAGGTTGCTGAAGGTGTCGTCCTTCCTCCCCAGCGGCAGTGTGTATCCCAGGGAGCTGAAGGTGCTGTCCTTCCTCCCCAGCGGCAGTGTGTATCCCAGGGAGTTGAAGGTGCCATCCTTTCTCCCCAGCGGCAGTGTGTACCCCAGGGAGCTGAAGGTGTCGTCCTTCCTCCCCAGCGGCAGTGTGTATCCCAGGGAGCTGAAGGTGCCGTCCTTCCTCCCCAGCGGCAGTGTGTATCCCAGGGAGCTGAAGGTGCCGTCCTTTCTCCCCAGCGGCAGTGTGTACCCCAGGGAGCTGAAGGTGTCGTCCTTCCTCACCAGCGGCAGTGTGTACCCCAGGTTGCTGAAGGTGCCGCCCTCCCTCCCCAGCGGCAATGTGTACCCCAGGGAGCTGAAGGTGCCGTCCCTTCCTCCCCAGCGGCAGTGTGTATCCCAGGGAGCTGAAGGTGCTGTCCTTCCTCCCCAGCGGCAGTGTGTATCCCAGGGAGCTGAAGGTGCCGTCCTTCCTCCCCAGTGACAGTGTGTATCCCAGGGAGCTGAAGGTGTCGTCCTTCCTCCCCAGTGGCAGTGTGTACCCTAGGGAGCTGAAGGTGCCGTCCTTTCTCCCCAGCGGCAGTGTGTACCCCAGGTAGCTGAAGGTGTCGTCCTTCCTCCCCAGCGGCAGTGTGTACCCCAGGTTGCTGAAGGTGCCGTCCTCCCTCCCCAGCGGCAATGTGGACCCCAGGGAGCTGAAGGTGCCGTCCTTCCTCCCCAGGGGCAGTGTGTATCCCAGGGAGCTGAAGGTGCTATCCTTCCTCCCCAGCGGCAGTGTGTATCCCAGGGAGCTGAAGGTGCTGTCCTTCCTCCCCAGTGACAGTGTGTACCCCAGGGAGCTCAAGGTGTCGTCCTTCCTCCCCAGCGGCAGTGTGTACCCCAGGGAGCAGAAGGTGTCGACCTTCCTCCCCAGCGGCAGTGTGTACCCCAGGTTGCTGAAGGTGCCGTCCTTCCTCCCCAGCGGCAATGTGGACCCCAGGGAGCTGAAGGTGTCGTCCTTCCTCCCCAGTGGCAGTGTGTATCCCAGGGAGCTGTAGGTGCCGTCCTTCCTCCCCAGTGGCAGTGTGTACCCCAGGGAGCTGAAGGTGTCGTCCTTCCTCCCCAGCGGCAGTGTGTATCCCAGGTTGCTGAAGGTGCCGTCCTCCCTCCCCAGCGGCAATGTGTACCCCAGGGAGCTGAAGGTGCCGTCCTTCCTCCCCAGCGGCAGTGTGTATCCCAGGGAGCTGAAGGTGTCGTCCTTCCTCCCCAGCGGCAGTGTGTATCCCAGGGAGCTGAAGGTGCCGTCCTTCCTCCCCAGCGGCAGTGTGTACCCCAGGGAGCTGAAGGTGTCGTCCTTCCTCCCCAGCGGCAGTGTGTACCCCAGGGAGCTGAAGGTGCCGTCCTTCCTCCCCAGCGGCAGTGTGTACCCCAGGGAGCTGAAGGTGCCGTCCTTCCTCCCCAGCGGCAGTGTGTATCCCAGGGAGCTGAAGGTGCCGTCCTTCCTCCCCAGCGGCAGTGTGTACCCCAGGGAGCTGAAGGTGCCGTCCTTCCTCCCCAGCGGCAGTGTGTACCCCAGGGAGCTGAAGGTGCCGTCCTTCCTCCCCAGCGGCAGTGTGTATCCCAGGGAGCTGAAGGTGCCGTCCTTCCTCCCCAGTGGCAGTGTGTACCCCAGGGAGCTGAAGGTGCCGTCCTTCCTCCCCAGCGGCAGTGTGTACCCCAGGGAGCTGAAGGTGTCGTCCTTCCTCCCCAGCGGCAGTGTGTATCCCAGGGAGCTGAAGGTGCCGTCCTTCCTCCCCAGCGGCAGTGTGTACCCCAGGGAGCTGAAGGTGCCGTCCTTCCTCCCCAGCGGCAGTGTGTACCCCAGGGAGCTGAAGGTGCCGTCCTTCCTCCCCAGCGGCAGTGTGTATCCCAGGGAGCTGAAGGTGCCGTCCTTCCTCCCCAGCGGCAGTGTGTACCCCAGGGAGCTGAAGGTGCCGTCCTTCCTCCCCAGCGGCAGTGTGTATCCCAGGGAGCTGAAGGTGTCGTCCTTCCTCCCCAGCGGCAGTGTGTACCCCAGGGAGCTGAAGGTGTCGTCCTTCCTCCCCAGCGGCAGTGTGTACCCCAGGGAGCTGAAGGTGCCGTCCTTCCTCCCCAGCGGCAGTGTGTATCCCAGGGAGCTGAAGGTGTCGTCCTTCCTCTCCAGTGGCAGGGTGTACCCCAGGGAGCTGAAGGTGCCGTCCTTTCTCCCCAGCGGCAGTGTGTACCCCAGGGAGCTGAAGGTGTCGTCCTTCCTCCCCAGCGGCAGTGTGTACCCCAGGTTGCTGAAGGTGCCGTCCTCCCTCCCCAGCGGCAATGTGTACCCCAGGGAGCTGAAGGTGCCGTCCTTCCTCCCCAGCGGCAGTGTGTATCCCAGGGAGCTGAAGGTGCTGTCCTACCTCCCCAGCGGCAGTGTGTGTCCCAGGGAGCTGAAGGTGCCGTCCTTCCTCCCCAGTGACAGTGTGTACCCCAGGGAGCTGAAGGTGTCGTCCTTCCTCCCCAGCGGCAGTGTGTATCCCAGGGAGCTGAAGGTGTCGTCCTTCCTCCCCAGCGGCAGAGTGTCCTGCGGGTAGCAGAGACCGTCAGTCTCGCACCCCAGCCGCAGGACAAAATATTGAAAGGGGAGACAGTTGGTCCCCCCCTCCACCAGCAGAGAGAGCCTGCTACCCCTTCTCCCCAGCGGCAGTCTACAGTTCAGAGAGAGGAGCTTGTTACACCCTCTCTCTAGCGGCAGCCTAACCCACCAAGGGGAGATGTTACACCCCCAACGGTGCAGATGGGACCGTAGTCTCTGCACTTACAGCACAAGGGGTAAGGACGGTTGGTCCTGTCCCCCAGCCACAGAGCGGTGTATCCAGAGGGGAGACCGTCGGTCTCGCTCTCCCACAACCAGGCTCCAACCAGGCTACTTCCGTGGTAGCGCTGGCCCCAGGGCAAAGTACCACAGGTCTCTGCCCACTCAACAACCCACCAAGGCAGTCTACCAGTCCCCTGCACAGCCGTGGTGAGGCACCTGGACATGGACAAGTTGCTACTTTATCTAGTTGTAGTAACCATTTATTGTGGGTGGGCTGTACTGCTGTTTGTGCTTCGTGGGTGGGTTGCTGGACTAACCAGGGCACTGACCGGCAGAAGGTCAGATACCCTGTTTGTCTAGTTGGTAAAGGGGAGAAGTGTGGCGAAACCAACCTCGCCACTGTGAACTGGAGAAGACTGATTCACCGCCTCCTCCCCTGCGACTATGGCCCCTGGAACACTATTTGGCCATATGGGATTTTAAAGTTTCTGTTTCTGCCCCTGGGACTGTTAACTGGAAGAGAACACCTGTTATTTCCTGGATTCCTAACTTTTATTTTGTTGATTGTATCACGGGCAATGTCATTGTATTGTTGATTGTATCACGGGCAATGTTATTGTATTGTTGATTGGATCACGGGCAATGTCATTGTATTGTTGATTGTATCATGGGCAATGTCATTGTGTTGTTGATTGGATCATGGACAATGTCATTGTGTTGTTGATTGTATCACAGGCAATGTCATTGTGTTGTTGATTGTATCACGGGCAATGTCATTGTGTTGTTGATTGTATCATGGACAATGTCATTGAGGTTGTTAAATGTACATTGACGAATGGGTTCTGTTTAAAATGTGAAACTGTAAATGATTGGCTGCTATGTTTATACCACGTGGGTGGTAACCTTGTTGGGAAATGTGTATAAAAGGAAATGCTTGTGTGGTCATGAAAGAGTTCCTGCTTGACCCTCAAAACGAAGTGTCGTCTCGTTATTGGGGGGGATTTAGTGTATGCTGTTCCAGTTTGACTGCTAGGAGTGTAAACCTCTTCGTATGGTTTTTCCTATTCGGCTGTTTACCGCATTCATATGCTTCTCCGATTTGGTGGTTGTGGTGTCGGCTAGAGCGCTTGGAATCCTCAAGAAGCGCTAGGAGCATCTTTCAACGGAGGTACCCAGTCGGGGTGCCCGTCGATCCGTTACAGTGAGATAGGACTAAAGACCGGCCACAGTGGCCTGAGTTACAGCATAGTGGCTCTGCTGTTTCCATAACTCCCATAGCAGTTTCTGTAATTTCCCATGGCCACCCAAAGCTGCTCAAATATTTGAGACACATTGTGGTTTTGTCGCAGTTTCATGGCAAAACAACGACAAAACTGCTTTGTGCAATGAACTCTTGCAAAAATATGTGCAGGACTTGTAGGAGGACCTTCATAGATATCTGTGTAGGTTCTGAAGCCAGAAGGCGATCTGCAAGAAATTTGGATTGGACATGGACCCAAAATACAGTCACGTACATAAGCCCTTATTGGGGGCAGATGGCTGCTGTATACATGAACACACACTGGCATGGAAGGAAGCAATGCTTGTTCTGAACAGCCAGGAGGGGCAAAAATTAAGCCTTAACCAAACAGGCCTTTGGGGGGAAAAAAGCAGCAATTGGATGCAATAAAAATATACACTGCTGTTGAAACATAAAAATATAGTGAATTGTGTACTTACTGTATATATAGTTGAAAACTTGAAACAGGGTTTTTTGAAAATAAAAATAAAATAAAAAAAATACAGGCCCATTAACACATCCCAAGGCTGCAATAAAACTATACACTGGTATTGACGCACTAAAATATGTTTATTTGTGTGGTAGGGGAAAAAAAATAGGAAAGGAAAAGGCACAGTTAGACAGTGTATGCAGCAAAATATATGCTGCTGGTGATGCTGGGAGAATGCCTATTGTCCACCAACAGGTTTTTGGTCAAAAGAAGGCTGTCTCTGGCACATAAAAACTAAATCTCTGCAGCTGTGCAGCCCCCTGTATACATGTGATTTCTGAACAGCCCCATCAGCCCTGATTATAAGTAGTGATGTCGCGAACATAAAATTTTCAGTTCGCGAACGGCGAACGCGAACTTCCGCAAATGTTCGCGAACGGGCGAACTGTGCGAACCGCCATAGACTTCAATAGGCAGGCGAATTTTAAAAACCAAAGGGACTCTTTCTGGCCACAATAGTGATGGAAAAGTTGTTTCAAGGGGACTAACACCTGGACTGTGGCATGCCGGAGGGGGATCCATGGCAAAACTCCCATGGAAAATTACGTAGTGGACGCAGAGTCGGGTTTTAATCCATAAAGGGCATAAATCAACTAACATTCCTAAATTGTTTGGAATAACATGCTTTAAAACATCCAGTGTGTGTATATGATCAGGTATGATGTTGTATCGATCAGGTAGTGTAAGGGTTACGCCCGCTTCACAGACATTGACAGACCAAACTCCCTTTTAATGCACCGCAAACAACCGCAAACAGTCCATTTGCACAACCGCAAACTCCCCATTTGCACAAGGTTGGATACCAAGCTAGCCATGTCCCGGTGATGTCATTGAAGGTTTCTTCCTCCACCCAGCCACGTACAACACCAAGGGTCCCCGAAAGGTCAATTGAATTGATTTTTCGAACGGGGAGATGGTTAAAAAAACGCTGGCTCCCTCCCCTTTGTTTTTATCCACGGTCACTGCGTCTGCGCCATGCAATTTACTGTCACACCCGATATGAGTGGTATTTTCTGTAGTACTATTCTCATCAGTTTAATCCCTGTTACGTCCCCAATCTGGGGTCCATCTATTGAATTGATTTTTTGAACGGGGAGATGGTTAAAAAAACGCTGGCTCCCTCCCTTTTGTTTTAATCCACGGTCACTGCGTCTGCACCGTGCAATTTACTGTCACACCCGGTATGAGTGGTGGTGGGCACTGGCAGTGGGCACACTACAGTCAGTGGAAGTCGGCCTGACACACACTGGCAGAAGGCAAGCAACTGAAATTAGACTAAAGTGTAAAAATTAAATGCCTTATTTATCGGCAAGCTACTGTGCTACCCGGTATGAGTTGTGGTGGGCACTAGCAGTGGGCACACTACAGTCTGTGGAAGTCGGCCTGACACACACTGGCAGCAGGCAAGCAACTGAAATTAGACCAAGGTGTAAAAATTAAATGCCTGTGCCACCGATATGACTGGTGGTGGGCACAGGCAGTGGGCACACTACAGTCTGTGGAAGTCGGCCTGACACACACTGGCAGCAGGCAAGCAACTGAAATTAGACTAAGGTGTAAAAATTAAATGCCTGTGCCACCCGGTATGAGTGGTGGTGGGCACTGGCAGTGGGCACACTACAGTCTGTGGAAGTCGGCCTGACACACACTGGCAGCAGGCAAGCAACTGAAATTAGACTAAAGTGTAAAAATTAAATGCCTTATTTATCGGCAAGCTACTGTGCCACCCGGTATGAGTGGTGGTGGGCACTGGCAGTGGGCACACTACAGTCTGTGGAAGTCGGCCTGACACACACTGGCAGCAGGCAAGCAACTGAAATTAGACTAAAGTGTAAAAATTAAATGCCTGTGCCAGCCGGTATGAGTGGTGGTGGGCACTGGCAGTGGGCACACTACAGTCTGTGGAAGTTGGCCTGACACACACTGGCAGCAGGCAAGCAACTGAAATTAGACTAAAGTGTAAAAATTAAATGCCTGTGCCACCCGGTATGAGTGGTGGTGGGCAGTGGCAGTGGGCACACTACAGTCTGTGGAAGTCGGCCTGACACAAACTGGCAGGCAACTAACCTTAGATTAAAGGGTAAAAATTAAATGCCTTTGTTTGATGCAAAGTCCTGTGCCACATGGGATGACAGGGGTGGGCACTGGCAGTGGGCACACTAAAGTCTGTGGGCCTGCAGCTCCTCACACACAGGCAGGCCAGGCAACTGCAATATATATGGAGAAAAAAAAATACAGACTAATGTAGCAGCCCTAAAAAGGGCTTTTTGGGGTGCTGTCAGGACGCTGTCCTGACAGCAGAGATCAGATGAGTCTTTCAGGACTGGAGTGGACACTGAATTCACTAGCCTAGCTATCGATTTCCCTATTAAATCAGCAGCAACTACACTCTCCCTCCTCTCACTAAGACTGCAAATTCCGAATGAATCAAAAATGGATGCTGTGCAGGAGGTGGGATGGTCTGGGAGGGAGGGTATGCTGCTGGTTGGCTGGAATGTGTCTGCTGACTGTGAGGTACAAGGTCAAAGTTTGCTCAATGATGATGTATAGGGGGCGAACTGAACATCGCATATGTTCGCCCGCTGAGGCGAACGCGAACAAGCTATGTTCGCCGGGAACTGTTCGCCGGCGAATAGTTCGGGCCATTTCTAATTATAAGACGCACACACACGGTACACTAACTGCCCCAATGCTATCCCTAATGATAAAACCTGAATTTCTACCTACTAATTCAATCTACCCATCTAAATCTATTTTCTTCACAATCACCGCACTGTCCCTGCAAGATCCTAAAATGGCTGTGTAGAGGGAAGTGCCTATATAGGGTGTTTATACCAGCCTACTTATTATGCTCTCCCCCCTTCTGTATAGTGACTGTTTATGACGTGGGTATATGTGCCATTGTGTACCTGGGGGATACTCTCATTTACACATTGGACAGGAATTTTTTTGTTCCTTTGTTTGTACAGATCCTGAGCTAGCCTCAGAGCAGGCAGGAACTGGCCCACAGGGATACAGATGCATCCCCCGGTGGGCCCCTGAGCAAGGTGGGCCCCTAGTCTCCCACCCCCTACACGAGTGGCACAGAACACAGTAGACTTAGTGCACTACATACATATATTCAATGTACAGCAACTCAACTAGCCTACTGTGTGTTCATATAAAAACCTTGATGGATTATTAAAGAAACTCCCCAGTTTATTACTATAGACACAATCTGAGCTGAGATGAATTGTATGTATAGAGGAAAGCCAGTCAGTGTCCTCTTTTTACCAGGACTTACCTTCTCAAAGTTGCTGCAGGGACTCCCATACACAATCATCTGGTATCGGGTGCCCGCCCCTCCAGCTATGTGAGCAGGTAATATTTGTATGTACCTGTACGGTGGGCCCTAGGCATCCCAGTCTGACACTGCCTCAGGGGATCTATTGGAAGTTATCTGTTCAATTCTGAGTATATGCCTTCCGTCACACACACAAGATTATGTCATATCCCTGTGCCTTAAGTTGGTTAGGGGGAGGAGAGCACCTTTGGGCTTGTATTAACCCAAGCCAGGACAAAGGGTCGCTCTACACACATGGAAGACCAGCTGAGCAGCCCCCACCATTAAGCTTCCTGGAAACTCCTGAAGCTGGCTAAGTACCCCTGAAACCAGGCGCGTACATACAGGGGTCGCAGGGGTCGCAGTTGCGACCGGGCCCGGCACTCCAGGGGGCCCGGCCGCCTGTGAACCCCTGGCCCCTGCAGTAGTGCTGTACCCAAGGCAGCTGTGGCCCGCAGCCCCACCGCAAATTATTTTAAAATTTTAAATAGTATATGGCCGGTCGGGCCCCGGCATCTGTGCCTTACGCGGTGGCCCCTCCTTCACCCATCCAGTGCCTTGCTCCAGACCAGTGACCTCGCGTCAGGTCTCGCGGGATTGACGGGATGACGCGGGCCCGCGACGCTGCCAACGCACGCCAGAAGACAGGAGGGAGCAGAGCAGGTTCGGAGTAGGTAAGTTTTTTTTTTTTTTGTTTTTTGTATGTGCCGGCTAACACAGGGAGCATCTGGCAGTGCAGCAGAGTGGGGTCCGACCCCAATAACAAAAATTAAATATATACAGAGGGGTAAAAATGGAATACATACACAGGGGACAAATGGAATATATACAGAGGGGGCAAAATGGATAAATATATATACATACAGGGCCCCTTTATATATATCCATTTTGCCCCCTCTGTATATATTCCATTTGTCCCCTGTAACTGTGAGGGGACACATATCTGCCCATAACTACTGTAAGGGGGGACATAACTAATACTGTGAGGGGGACACAAATCTGGGCATAACTACTGTGAGGGGGCACATATCTGGGCATAACTACTGTGAGGGAGCACATATCTGGGCATAACTACTGTGAGGGGGACACATATCTGGGCATAACTACTGTGAGGGGGACACATATCTGGGCATAACTACTGTGAGGGGGCACATATCTGGGCATAACTACTGTGAGGGGGACACATATCTGGGCATAACTACTGTGAGGGGGACACATATCTGGGCATAACTACTGTGAGGGGGCACATATCTGGGCATAACTACTGTGAGGGGGACACATATCTGGCCATAACTACTGTAAGGGGGCATATATCTGGCCATAACTACTGTGAGGGGCCACAAGGTGGGCATTAGTACTGTGAGGGGCCACAAGGTGGGCATTAGTACTGTGAGGGGCCACAATGTGGGCATTAGTACTGTGTGGTAGCACTAGATTACCCCGCTATACATTGGCATGGCTCAGTCTTCCAGGCCAGCACAGCGCCCCTGCTGGTGATTTCACAGGGACAGTCACCATCCCTTCCTTATGTGATTATTCTTTTTTCTCTATCACTACAGGGACCTTGTTCTGGATCCAGTGGACATCACGCCGACACCAGCGACACCCTGGATGAGGTAGGACCAGATTTTATTAGTTAGGACTGGGTAAGTGTAGTCATGCATTGGGCTTAGGGCTCTTTCACACGAGCGGATGCAGTGCATGGAATCTGCTGTGTGAAAGAGTGCCAAGCGCGTACTGGACAGCAGAGACACGGAGCAGTGACATGATTGATAATGCTCCGTGCCTCTCTGTGATCTATTTACTACAAAATTACAGTGACAACTTTATCTCACTGTGATTTTGTAGTAAAAAGGTCACAGAGAGACACGGAGCATTATTAATCACAATCCAGGGGGCCCGAGTAAATTCTTGCGGCGGGTTGGGGGCGGGCCACAGGGAGGGGGCCCCATGATTTAGTTTTGCACCGGGGCCCCATGGATTTTGTGTACGCCACTGCCTGAAACACCCTGATACCCCTGCATTGAACCACTGGATTGCCACTACCATATTCCTCCCGCCAAATTCCCTATTCCACCCTTTTCCTGCCATATTCCCCCTGATCCCACTGCTGTATTAGCCCTTTCCCTGCCACTCTACCTGCAATATCTCAGTAGCTCTTTATCCCTGCACTATGACCCTTTAACCCTCTCCCTGCCATATCTCTGCCCTGATTTCTTGTTACCCCTTACCCTTTTTACCCTTTAAGGACAGCTTATATAGAGGTTAGGACTAGGAGGGCACTGTTATTGTGTTTATGAGTGTATGTTTAGCTAGAGATTTTGGGGTGGAATTATAGTGGGGATTGTATATTTTGTCTAGTGTAGTTAGGTTTATTATAGTGCAGTTATTGTATGCTGTAGTGTGTCTATATGTATACAGTTGTGTTCAAAATTATTCAACCCCCAATGCTGTAAAGGGTTTTAGGGAATTTAGTGTACATTTGTAATTGTGTTCAGAATGAAATCGTACAAGGACTTTTTAAAGAACCAAATGCAACTAAAATTACATCAATTGTTTTTGTAATACAGTATTAAATCTTTTTTTTTGTGATTTCTTCATTGACACAATTATTCAACCCCTTAAAGACTACCACTCTTAAGAACAGAGGTTCATTCAAGTGTTTTCGAACAGGTATTGAAAACACCTGTGGATGTCAAGGAGCAGCAATCAAGTATAATAAGCACCAATTAGGCAGATTTAAAATGACTGTGATACTCAGCTCCTTCTAGACATTTACTGGTGTGTTTACAAACATGGTGAAGTCAAGAGAATGGTCCAGGAAGACAAGAGAAGAGGTGATTTCTCTTCACAGGAAGGGCAATGGCTATAAGAAGATTGCAAAGATGTTAAACATACCAAAAGACACCATAGGAAGCATTATTCACAAATTCAAGGCAAAGGGCACTGTTGAAACGCTACCTGGTTGTGGCAGAAAGAAGATGCTGACTTCGACTGCTGTGTGCTACCTGAAGCGCAAAGTGGAGAAAAGTCCCCGTGTGACTGCTGAGGAACTGAAAAAAGATTTGTCAGATGCGGGTACTGAAGTTTCAGCTCAGACAATAAGGCGCACACTGCGTAATGAAGGCCTCCATGCCAGAACTCCCAGGCGCACCCACTTGCTGTCTCCAAAGAATAAGAAGAGTCGACTGCAGTATGCCAAAAGTCATGTGGACAAACCACAAAAGTTTTGGGATAGTGTTCTGTGGACTGATGAAACAAAATTAGAACTTTTTGGGCCCATGGATCAACGCTATGTTTGGAGGAGGAAGAACAAGGCCTATGAAGAAAATAACACCTTGCCTACTGTGAAGCATGGCGGGGGGTCAATCATGCTTTGGGGCTGTTTTGCTTCTACAGTTACAGGGAAGCTTCAGCGTGTGCAAGGTACCATGAATTCTCTTCAGTACCAGGAGATATTGGATGAAAATGTGATGCAGTCCATCACAAACCTGAGGCTTGAGAGACGTTGGACCTTTCAACAGGACAATGATCCCAAGCATACCTCCAAGTCCACTAGAGCATGGTTGCAGATTAAAGGCTGGAACATTTTGAATGGGCCATCGCAGTCACCAGGCTTAAATCCGATTGAGAACCTCTGGTGGGACTTAAAGAAAGCAGTTGCAGCGCGCAAGCCTAAGAATGTGACTGAACTGGAGGCTTTTGTCCATGAAGAATGGGCGAAGATACCCGTAGATCGCTGCAAGACACTTGTGTCAAGCTATGCTTCACGTTTAAAAGCTGTTATAACTGGAAAAGGATGTTGTACTAAGTATTAAGATTGAATGTCACTTGGGGGTTGAATTAAACTGATAATGATGTGAGCACAGAAAAGACATTTGTGGTTATTTCATTATAAATGTTATGTTATATTTGTCTGACTTACAAGTGCCTCTTTGATTTAATTGTAAACAAGATGACTGAAATGATCAAAATCAATGTCAAACTGGCCAAAACACTCAATTTCAGTGGGGGTTGAATAATTTTGAACACAACTGTAGATAATGTAACCGATTTTCACAATATATGATCAACCCTATTAGCCAGCATGCTTGGTTAAATCGGTTTTATTAGAGATGAGCGAAGTATTAGAAAATTAAATTTGGTTGGTTAGCCGAATTCTACAAAAAAATTTGCTTTGTGATGAATTACTTCGTCATGAAGCGGATTTCTTTGTAAGTATTAGTTGCAATGACAGGGAGCGGAGATTGCGCCACTCTCTGTCATTGTACCTATCAGACGCCGCATTCATACATGATGGTGGCATCTGATATACATAACACGGTGTAAAATGTATATCATACTTACCTGATCTAATTGCTTGTGACAGGCCTGCTAGGTAGCGGAGGGGACTACTGTTATAACATGCAGCAATCTCCTCAGCAGCATGGGGAGGAGTGATTGCTATGCCATCACTTGTCCGCATACTGTCTAGTGATTTGCCGCTATTAGACGTCAGCCGTCTAATAGCGGCTGACGTCAGAAAGTGCTGATTTTTAAACATGCTTAAAAATCAGGAGTGCCCAATAATTCTAGGCCCCTAGATCTCACAGGCAAACTGGCTGAATTGCATTATACTGTGTAATAGACCTACAGCCAATGCATTATAATACAGATGTATTGTAGTTCATTGTACAGGGGATCAGACCCCCAAAAGTTGAAGAAAAAAAACAAAGTAAAAAAAAAAACAATTTTGCACAAAAAAATTTAAAGGTTGAAGTAAAAAAAAATCAAAAGCATCCTTTTCCCAAAATTAATTAAAACAAATTGCAAAAAATAGGTTAAAAAAAGAAAAGTAGACATATTAGGTATCTCTGCGTCCAAATTGACCGGCTCAAGATTTTATTCTGTGAAAAACTTAAAACAAAAATAAAAATAATACACACATTGGGTATAACCGCATCCGTAACAACCTGCTCTATAAAAATATCACATGAGATGCCCGCTCAAGTGAATGCTGTAAAAAAAAGCTATGCCAAAAAAGACACTTTTCGTGAGGCAAGGTGACACCAAACGATCAAAAAGTCTTATGTATCTCAAAATGGTACCAATCAAACCGTCATCTCATCCCACAAAAAATAAGACCCTACCTAAGACAATCGGCCAAAAAATAAAAAGCAATGGCACCCGTAAAACAATCCATCAAAATCTGCTTCAAAAGCCATATGGCGCTCCTTCCCTTCTGAATCCTGCCATGTGACCCCCCCAGCAGGTCACCACCACATATGGAGTGTTGCCGTATTCAGGAGAAAACGGGTAACAAATCATGGGGTGCTTTTTCTCCTGTTACCCCTTGTAAAAATGAACAATTTGGGGCTAAAGCAACATTTTATTGGAAGAAATGAAACTTTTTCATTTTTACAGCCAAGTGTTTCCGAATTCTGTAAAAGGCTTAGGGGGTCAAAGTGCTCAGTACCCCCTTAATATATTCTTTAAGGTGTGTAGTTTCCAAAATGGGGTCACTTTTTGAGGGTTTCCACTGTAGGGGTAGGTCAGGGTCTCTTCAAAGGCAAAATGCTGCCTAAAAACCATTCTAGCAAAATCTGCCTCCAAAATCCCTACCTCCTTTCCTTCTGACCACTGCCTCGTGCCCATAGAGCAGTTTACCACCACATATGGGGTATTTCTGTAAACTGCAGAATCAGAGTAAGGCCTCATGCACACAAACGTATTTTGGGTCTGTATCCGAGCCGCATATTTTGCAGCTCGGGCACGGACCCATTCACTTCAATGGGGCCGCAAAAGATGCGGACAGCGTCCTTTGCTCCGTTCCATGGCCCCGCAAAAAAAATATAGCATGTCCTATTCTTGTCCGTTTTGCGGACAAGAATAGGCATTTCTACAATGGGCAAATTTCGGAAAGAAACGCGGAACAGCTTCCATGTACCTACGGTCGTGTGCATGAGGCTTAATGTATATTGAGGTTTATTTTGATTAACATAAAAAATCTACCCAAAAAATGAAATTTTAAAATTTCACCTCCATTTTCCTTTAATTCTTGTTAAACACCTCAATGGTTAACAAAGTTTATAACATCAGTTTTGAATAATTTGTGGGGTATAGTTTCGAAAATGGGGTCGGTTATGGGTGGTTTCCATTAGGAAAGCCCCTCAAAATCACTTTATAACTGAATTGGTGCTTGGGAAAAAAATGGTTTGGGAAATTTTGTTGAAAATTTAAAAAATTGCTTCTAAAATTCTAAGCTTTCTATCATCCTAAAAAAATTAAATTACATTTAATAAATTATGCCAACATAAAGCAGACATACTGGGAATGTATTTCATAAATAAAGGTGAAATATTATATCAACTCAAATTTACCACTGTCACGAAGTACAATGTGTCATGAGAAAAAAATCTCAGGACGACTTGGATAAGTTAAAGTGTTCCAAAGTTATTAGTACATAAAGTGACGCATGTCAGATTTGCAAAAATTGGCCTGGGATTTAACGTGAAAAGTAGCTCAGTAGGGAAGGGGTTAATAAAGATTGTAAGCTTATATATAATGAATGTTGTAATAAACAATGTCTCATTTATCTGGTCCCACAATTTTTAGTCATTGTTACAATGTGCTATCTCAGTATTGGTTTATATAAATCACTACAGAAGTTGACTACCCTATATAAATAATAATAATAATAATAATAATAATAATAATAATAATAATAACAACAACAAGGAGCTGAGTATATCTGTCTAGAACAGGGATAAGCACTCCAGGTCTCTGGCACTTCAGGTATTCTGAAACTACAACTTCCAGGGTGCTCTATTCACTTCCATGTTTGTATGCTGGGTGTTGTAGTTTCATAGCAGCTGGTGTACCCAAGGCTGCTGATTGCTCGTCTAGAGGTACGCAATTGCATGTACCGTGTGCTAACACAAGATGGCACCAAATACTTAAGCAGTACAGTTCCGACTTGAATGTGATGTTAAGTTTCAAATGTCTAGAATGTCACCAAAGCACTTTTTAGCCTGCATTTACAAAGCATATTTTCAACACATATGCCAGGTATATTGTAAAAGACTGTACTGTAAAGCAGTGTATTCATTTGTATTCGCAGTCTACATCCCAATTAGCATTTTTATAGTGCTTTTTGCAAAAAAAAAATTCTTTCAAAAAGGGGCATAGCATTTTTGTTTTGTATAGAAGGATGAAAAGACAGTATTGGAAGTCTAGGTTACAGGGAAAATAGCTATGTAAAGATAAGCATCGGTATCAAACATTCTGTGTTTTGGCCATTTTTATGGCAGTTTTTGAAGCAGTTTTTTAATCTGAATCCAGGAGCGGATCCAAAAAGAAGAATTGGCATAATGGTAGGACTGATACTCCTCATCTCTTTTTAAAATAAATTTAAACTGGTAAAGAAAAAGTTGTGGGGGATTTTATCCAAAACTGGACAGCCCTATATCAAAATGACAATAGCAAAAACTTCCCTCAAACTCTAGAACTTAGAAATTAAAAATGTAAACACTTTTTTTCCACAAAGAACAAAAAAACATGGCAATATAATCATGGAAAAAAGCTAAAAAGTGTTAAGCCTCATTCACACGTCAGTGTTCCACGGACATGTGCTATTCGTTTTCTCCACGTACAGCACACGTCCCCATCCACTTAATATGGTGGAGCAATGATATCAGCTATTGTTTTGTTTGAGTAGTCTCCAAGGCATTGCTCCCGGTTAGCCAGAATCCTACTTCACACTGATGAGGGGCAACACCCCGTCTGTGGATGGATAACTGGCTTAGGTTTTCCCCGTCACATCCTTAAAGCTTGTAAAAAAGCGAGATCTTGGCATAGGGGCCACTTAATATGGTGGATTTGGTGATCTCTGTAATGGGGATACCCCTTTACTTGGTTTTCATTCCTTTGAGGGATATCTGGCTTTCATTGTGTTGTAGACCCAATACTGGGGCTCCACATTTATTTTGCATATTACTGTAAGCATTAAGGGGTAGAGTATCAAGCTTCAATGGAACTTTTTTTCCCTTTTCTGATAAATTTTCTACCTTTGTAGGAAGTGGGCAGGGCATGGGCATGATGACGAGGGCCACACGCAGGACCTCCACAGCCCAACACATTTAACCATTTAACAGTATGTGCAGTACTAGTGTAAGAAACGCCAGTGTTAATAGATTGCTGCCTACCTTACAGTTGTAAGGTACCTCTAGAGCATTTTTTTAGGAGACAGTTTTCTGCAATACAATATACAATGCAACATTTTTGTTGCCTGTGGAGTCTCATGGACAAGGTTACAGAAGACAAAACAAAATAAAACAACATATTTATGTGTAAAATTGTATCGCAGGCATAGATTTACTAATACTGTCTAACATTTTCAAACAAAGCAAACACTCAAAAAAAGGAAAAAGTTGTATCTTGATAAATTTCCTCTAGAGATGAGCAAATTTTTCAAAAATTCGATTCGCCGGTTCGCCTAATTTTTCGGAAAAAAATTGATTCAATCCAAATATATTTGCGGAAAATTACATTAACAAACAGCTATTTCCTGACTGCTGAGAGCCTTTATAGTGGTATACAACACTATGGCCTTGCAGTAAGCGTCGCTCTTAGGCCTCTTTCACACGGGGGCATCATGTTTGACAGCCGGATAAGAGGCAGGTGCTTTGCAGGAACATGTGCGTTCATCACTGAAGTTCGGGTTTGGGTTGAGTATTCTGTAAATTTTATTATCTGAACTTATGACATGGGTATAAGGGAAAATAATACCATTCTCAATACAGAATACTTAGTAAAATGTGGATGGAAGGGTTAAAAATAAAAAAAATAACACACCTTATCCACTTGATTGCGTAGTTGTGATCTCTTCTTCATTCATTAGCTGTCGGCTAAAAGACCTGTGATGACGTCACTGAGTGATGCCATGTGATTGGACCATGTGATTGGCCCATGTGATGTGACGTCACCACAGGTCCTTTAGCTGGCAGCTAATGCTTGAAGAAGAGTGAAGAGATCGGCAACTATGCGATCAAGTGGATAAGGTGAGTTAATTTTTTTTATTTTTAACCCCTTAATCCACATTTTACTAAGCATTCTGTATTGAGAATGCAATTATTTTCCCTTATAACCATGTTATAAGGGAAAATAATAAAGATCGGGTCTCGTCTCTTAGCAACCTTGTTGGAAAATCACATTTCATCCGCACTTGATTGCGGATGCTTGTGATTTTACCGCAGCCCCATTCCCTTCTATGAGGCCTGCGTTGCGTGAAAAACGCTCAATATAGAGCATGCTGCGATTTTCACGCAACGCAGAAGTGATGCGTGAAAATCACCGCTCATGTGCATAGCCCCATAGAAATTAATGGGTCAGGATTAAGTGCAGGTGCAATGCGTCCACCTCATGCATTGCACCCGCGCGGAAAACTCGCCCGTGTGAATGGGGCCTTAGAATCACTGCACTTCACTTATTTGAGCGGTCACGGGGTAAAAACTGACCAAATAACTCAAGTATCAACTCAGCCCTACAGGTAGATGTTAGCGTCAAGAAGAAGCACACTCCTTTTACACCCTCGTCAGCTGATTCCACATAGATGTCTACAGAACATGTTCTATTAAACGCTTATACAAGTAGAGCCCCCCAGACAGAGTGGAGAGGGTGTCAGCAGTAAGTTCGTGTTGACGTCACTGATTAATTTTACCCATTCTCTGATCCGTCAGAACAATTACCCAGAAAAACTTATCCTGTCTGTGGAGTATAGGCCTTTACTCAGTCAGCATTTGCTCAATAATCCATCAGTATTTCTAAAGGCACAAAACCTGGATCTAAAACAGATCTAAAACAGAGATGACAAGTGAATGAAATATTTGCATGTCTTCTGTGATTTCTACCCATGAGGAGACCACAGAGCTGCACAATGACAGAGTCCAGAGGTGGCAGAAGCACGAGGAGACCATAGAGTGGCACAATGATAGAGTCTGGAGGTGGCAGCAGCATGAGTAGGCCACAGAACGGCACAATGACAGAGTCTGGAGGTGCCAGAAGCATGAGTAGGGGACAGATCTGCACAATGACAGAGTCAGGGGGTGGCAGCAGTATGAGGAGACCACACAGCAGCACAATGACAGAGCCTGTAGGTGGCGGCAGCAGCAGCAATATCAGGTGGAGGCCACAGAGTGGCGCAATGACAGAGTCTGGAGGTGGCAGCAGCATGAGGAGACCACAGAGCGCCACAATTACATAGTCTGGAGGTGGCAGCAGGCCACAGGAGGCCACAGAGGGGCAAGGTGACATGCTGTGGAGGTGGGTGCCAATACCACTACCCTCTGAAGATAGTGGGTTAAAGAAAGAGCACTTGGCATCAGATGTATGGCATCAGGTGGGTAACAGTATCAGAATAGTAGCTGAGGCAGGTAGCCAGAAGAAACGGGTCTATTTTGTCAAATTGTTGGTGTGGCACCATGGATGATCTAGTCTGATGCATTAGGCATTGGTGTGTGGAAATCCTGGCTGATCCATGCCTGATTCATCTTGATGCAGTGTCCCATTATGTGCTCTATGTGGGCACTTTAAACTCTTGCTAAATGTCATATCAAATGTTTTGTGGTATCATGCTGTCATTCTTTCATTCGCTCCTAGGTGGTGCTGGCACCACTTATATATATAGCTTGAGGGGGGGGGTGTCCGATGAGAATCAAGAGATAGGAAAGTTAATAGAGGAGGTGGAAATTTTTGTATTTCCACCAAAATAGTTCACAAAAGATTTTACCGCATATAAGTGCAGTGCTTGATGCTGAATACAAGCTTTTTTTCCACCGAAATAATTTTAAAAAGATTTTACTGCATATAAGTGCAGCGCTTAATGCTGAATACAAGATTTTTGTCCACCGAAATAATTCAAAAAAGATTTTACCGCGTATAAGTGCAGCGCTTAACACTGAATACTATTTTTTTCCCACCAAAATAATTCCAAAAAAATTTTTTACGCATATAAGTGTAGCACTTAACGCTGAATACAATTTTTTTTCCCACCAAAATAAGTCACAAAAGACCAAACCACATATAACAGCATTGCTGAATACAAACTCCTGGGAAAGTCATGGAGCATCCCAGTCATCCAGCATCTATTGGCTCCGCTGAAGCATTATTTTGAAAGTGTATAGAAGCCAAACAGGGCCCCCCACGCTGCAGATTTATCATAGAGACATCATGGAGATTTTACCACATATAACTCCAGCGCTGAATACAATTTTTTTTCCACTGAAATAAGTCACAAAAGATTTTACCGCATATAACTGCAGCGCTAAACGCCAAATATCTTTTTCTTTTTCTACTGATAAACGCCACTAAAGGCTTTACCACATATAACTGGAACAGTGAATGCCGAGAATATTTTTCTTTTTCCACGTATTTACCCTAATAAAGGCTTTTCAACAGAGGGTTATAGGCTGTCAGTTTCCAAAAAATGACGACGCCTGAGGTGGATTGATCTGAAGTGGACGTCACGTAGAGGAGGAAGTAGGCCCGCGCTGGAAGAGTGAGACGTGGTATTAGTGCGGTTTCTGTGCTGTAGAAAAGTTCCCATAGTGTCCAGTAAGCAACACCGCAGATAGATGCGGGCTGGTCTGAATAAGTTAGGATTTTTGTGCAGGGTTAGTGCATAGTGTATTCGCCTGTATTGGTGCACTGCTCAACGGATGTTGTCACGTAGGCATGCAATGTGTGAAACGTAAATAAAAAAATTTCACCACAACGTAATTCGGTCCATACTGCAAAAAGGACTTTCCTACATATAACTGCAGCACTGACCATTGAATATATCTTCATTTTTCTACTAAAATACGCACTAAAGGCTTTACCACAGATAACTGCAACAGTGAATGCTGAATATATTTTTATTTTTCTACTGATATATGTCAATAAAGGTTTTTCAAGATATAAGTGCAGCATTGAATGGCGAATGTATATTTCTTTTTCTACTGATAGACGTCACTAAAGGTTTTTCAGGATATAAGTGCAGGAGCGAACTGCGAATGTATATTTCTTTTTCTACTGATGTACATCAACGAATAGCAAAAGTGTATATCCCACTCAGATACCTCAGCTGGGTGGGATAGTTAAAATTGGACCAGGATGCAATAGTCTCAGCAGCATGTAGGTTGCTGAGACTAGGTTATTTTTGGTATATTCTGGGCTGGATTTTAGTTGGATTGGCAGATAAGACTGGAAGGGGATCTGCCAATCCACACCCTTCCAGGAGGAGTGTTCCCTTGGTCCAGAGAGGATCACAGGTGAGGTCTGCGATAATCAGACTGGGATAAAGTACCTCCCAGGGTGTCAGTTGGGGAGAGTGTGTTATCTGGAAACAGAGGCCTGTTGAGGCTCTGTGTGTGTGGTCTTAGCCAGGCTAGGCTGAGGGACCACAAGGCTAAGTGACAGCCTGTAATTTGGGGGACGCAGTGACACCTGCGGTGCAAGGGTCACAAGGCCAGAGTCGGGAGGACTGCTGGACCACAATCCCCTAAAGGGATTTGCTACAGCCTGGAGGCTGCTGGACTATTGGACTGAGAAACCGCAGCTGAGACAGTGAGTGAACTGTGACATATAGGTAAGTCAGAGCGACAAGTCATATGTTTTAGTTAGAGCCTAGACAGGCAAGTGTTTTTTATTTTGTGTGGATGTCACATGTGATGAGTTGAAGCTGCAACTTCATAACCATTTTTTGCTGAAGTGTCCAGAATAAAGCACGAGTTTGGACATTCTACCCTTGTCTGATGAAGTAATCTGTGATGGCGACCCCCTAAGAGTAAATGATCCCTTACAACATCAATAAAGGTTTTTCTACATATAAGTGCACCAGCAAATGGTGAATGTACGTATATTTCTTTTTCTACTGCAATACGCCAGTAAAGGCTTAACACCATATAACTGCAACTGTGCAGTGCATATATATTTCTCTTGTAGTTCTGAAATACGCCCCTATATGCTTTCACTAGAAATAACTGCAGAAGTGACCCGAGAATACATTTTTCTTGTTGGACTGAAATAGGCCAGTATATGCTTTCAACAGAAATAACTGCAGAAGTGAAGTGAAAATATATTTTTCTTGTAGTACTGAAATTCGCCCCTATACACTTTCACCAGAAATAACTGCAAGAGTGCAGGGCGTATATATGTTTC
>JAKVIS010002361.1:0-23432 GCA_033119425.1 Bufotes viridis | reverse complement strand
CCCTTATTCCTTCTCCTCCTTATTCTATTTAACCTCTTTAATTCACCACCTTCTCACCCTCCACATACTTCTCTCCTAATTGACTCACACTCCTCCCCTCCTAGCTTATCCTCTTACTTATCAGACCTTATATCTAAATCCTTAAATATAACAGAAATACACAATAACTGATAGTGACACACATTACTTATAGACAGTATAGTAATATGAGCATAGACATGTGTATAATACAATTGAAAAATAAAAGAAAACTGGCCTCCTCATACCCCTTCATAGCCAGCCACCCTCTCCTAGATTTCACTTCGGTCATAACAAAGTTGTTACGAACAAGGGGAAATCAGACTAACATTAAGTGTAAAACTTAACATAGTCATCCTAAATTTATTAATTACAATCAAAAATTCTTAATTTTTGCCCATGAATAACCAGCCATTGTGCACTAACATATTGTTTAGGCCCATGACTGCACCATATCCTGCTATCAAGGGACTAAGAAAATGTATTACTAGTAAGTGACATATATTGTTTTTTAATTTTTAATCATTTTATACACATGCCTATATTGACAACATAACAAATCTTAAACAATTTCTTATGGTAAATGACTTTGTATTGCATACTTATTTCTTAGTACCTATATTAAAACTGAAAAGTCATTGGAGGATATTTATTAAGCTAAATACACCACTGTTATGGTGTAAAAAGTCGCAAAGTATGGTGCATCCCATATGTGCACAATAATTTGCAATGTGTTTCTTGGCATTTCTCTGAAGTGCCAAGTAAAGAGGGGGCATGGCTTAGCAGGAGGGGCAGAGCTTTGCGCCGCCTGAAAGATTTTCCATAAATTTTGCCAGAAAATGGCAAAAGTTTTAGCTGAAATTGCGCCAGTCCCTGGCCAACGCAGACTTCAGTTTGTGGCACGTAGTGGGGTGGAGATGCACCGAATTTATTACGAGCCATCTGCTTCTTAATAAATTAGAAATATTTCACACCGGTGCAGAGAGATCAAGACTGGCATATGGATTTACCATTCTTGATACATTACCCCCAATGAGTAATAACAGCTACTTAACAGTAAATACTGTCCTCCTCTCTCATCCTTCATTTCCACCTCTTTAATCCTCAGACTTCCTGATCCCCGCTAACAGCCTATAAATAACACTCTCTCATCCTCAACCTTAATGTCCTCCGCTGTTATCTCCTGCCTTCACTACCTCTATATCTTCTCATTTACTTAGTCCTTCTCCTCCCTATTCTATTTAACCTCTGTAATTCACCACCTTCTCACCCTCCACATACTTCTCTCCTAATTGACGCACACTCCTCCCCTCCTAGCTTATCCTCTTACTTATCAGACCTTATATCTAAATCCTTAAATATAATAGAAATACACAATAACTGATAGTGACACACATTACTTATAAACAGTATAGTAATATGAGCATAGACATGTGTATAATACAATTGAAAAATAAAAGAAAACTGGCCTCCTCATACCCCTTCATAGCCAGCCACCCCTCTCCTAGATTTCACTTCGGTCATAACAAAGTTGTTACGAACAAGGGGAAATCAGACTAACATTAAGTGTAAAACTTAACATAGTCATCCTAAATTTATTAATTAGAATCAAAAATTCTTAATTTTTTGCCCATGAATAACCAGCCATTGTGCACTAACATATTGTTTAGGCCCATGACTGCACCATATGCTGCTATCAAGGGACTAAGAAAATGTATTACTAGTAAGTGACATATATTGTTTTTAATTTTTTAATCATTTTATACACATGCCTATATTGACAACATAACAAATCTTAAACAATTTCTTATGGTAAATGACTTTGTATTGCATACTTATTTCTTAGTACCTATATTAAAACTGAAAAGTCATTGGAGGATTTTTATTAAGCAAAATACACCACTGTTATGGTGTAAAAAGTCGCAAAGTATGGGGCATTCCATATGTGCACAATAATTTGCAATTGTGTTTCTCGGCATTTCTCTGAAGTGCCCAGTAAGAGGGGGCATGGCTTAGCAGGAGGGGAAAAGCTTTGCGCCGCCTGAAAGATTTTCCATAAATTTTGCCAGAAAATGGCAAAAGTTATAGCTGAAATTGCGCCAGTTCCTGGCTAACGCAGACTTCAGTTTGTGGCACGTAGTGGGGTGGAGATGCACCTAATTTATTAAGAGCCATCTGCTTCTTAATAAATTAGGAATATCTCACACCAGTACAGAGAGATCAAGACTGGCATATGGATTTACCATTCTTGATACATTTCCCCAATGAGTAATAACAGCTACTTAAAAGTAAATACTGTCCTCCTCTCTCATCCTTCATTTCCACCTCTTTAATCCTCATTACTTCCTGATCCCCGCTAACAGCCTATACATAACACTCTCTCATCCTCAACCCTAATGTCCTCCGCTGTTATTTTCAGCCTTCACTACCTCTATATCTTCTCATTCCCTTATTCCTTCTCCTCCTTATTCTATTTAACTTCTTTAATTCACCACCTTCTCACCCTCCACATACTTCTCTCCTAATTGACTCACACTCCTCCCTCCTAGCTTATCCTCTTACTTATCAGACCTTATATCTAAATCCTCAAATATAACAGAAATACACAATAACTGATAGTGACACACATTACTTATAAACAATATAGTAATATGAGCATAGACATGTGTATAATACAATTGAAAAAAAAAAAAACTGGCCTCCTCATACCCCTTCATAGCCAGCCACCCCTCTCCTAGATTTCACTTCGGTCATAACAAAGTTGTTACTAACAAGGGAAATCAGACTAACATTAAGTGTAAAACTTAACATAGTCATCCTAAATTTATTAATTAGAATCAAAAATTCTTAATTTTTTGCCGATGAATAACCAGCCATTGTGCTCTAACATATTGTTTAGGCCCATGACTGCACCATATGCTGCTATCAAGGGATTAAGAAATTGTATTACTAGTAAGTGACATATATTTTTTTATTTTTTAATCATTTTATACACATGCCTATATTGACAACATAACAAATCTTAAACAATTTCTTATGGTAAATGACTTTGTATTGCATACTTATTTCTTAGTACCTATAATAAAACTGAAAAGTCATTGGAGGATATTTATTAAGCTAAATACACCACTGTTATGGTGTAAAAAGTCTCAAAGTATGGGGCATCCCATATGTGCACAAAAATTTGTAATTGTGTTTCTTGGCATTTCTCTGAAGTGCCAAGTAAGAGGGACATGGCTTAGCAGGAGGGGCAGAGCTTTGCGCCGCCTGAAAGATTTTCCATAAATTTTGCCAGAAAATGGCAAAAGCTATAGCTGAAATTGCGCAATTCCTGGCTAACGCCAGACCTCAGTTTGTGGCACGTATTGGGGTGGAGATGCACCTAATTTATAAAGAGCCATCTGCTTCTTAATAAATTAGGAATATTTCACAACGGTGCAGAGAGATCAATACTGGCACATGGATTTACCATTCTATGATACATTTCCCCAATGAGTAATAACAGCTACTTAACAGTAAATACTGTCCTCCTCTCTCATCCTTCAATTCCACCTCTTTAATCCTCAGACTTCCTGATCCCCGCTAACAACCTATACATAACACTCTCTCATCCTCAACCTTAATGTCCTCCGCTGTTATCTCCTGCCTTCACTACCTCTATATCTTCTCATTCCCTTATTCCTTCTCCTCCTTATTCTATTTAACCTCTTTAATTCACCACCTTCTCACCCTCCACATACTTCTCTCCTAATTGACTCACACTCCTCCCCTCCTAGCTTATCCTCTTACTTATCAGACCTTGTATCTAAATCCTTAAATATAACAGAAATACACAATAACTGATAGTGTCACACATTACTTATAGACACTATAGTAATATGAGCATAGACATGTGTATAATACAATTGAAAAAATAAAAGAAAACTGGCCTCCTCATACCCCTTCATAGCCAGCCACCCCTCTCCTAGATTTCACTTCGGTCATAACAAAGTTGTTACGAACAAGGGAAATCAGACTAACATTAAGTGTAAAACTTAACATAGTCATCCTAAATTTATTAATTAGAATCAAAAATTCTAATTTTTGCCCATGAATAACCAGCCATTGTGCACTAACATATTGTTTAGGCCCATGACTGCACCATATGCTGCTATCAAGGGACTAAGAAAATGTATTACTAGTAAGTGACATATATTGTTTTTAATTTTTTAATCATTTTATACACATGCCTATATTGACAACATAACAAATCTTAAACAATTTCTTATGGTAAATGACTTTGTATTGCATACTTATTTCTTAGTACCTATATTAAAACTGAAAAGTCATTGGAGGATATTTATTAAGCTAAATACACCACTGTTATGGTGTAAAAAGTCTCAAAGTATGGGGCATCCCATATGTGCACAATAATTTGCAATTGTGTTTCTTGGCATTTCTCTGAAGTGCCAAGTAAGAGGGGGCATGGCTTAGCAGGAGGGGCAGAGCTTTGCGCCGCCTGAAAGATTTTCCATAAATTTTGCCAGAAAATGGCAAAAGCTATAGCTGAAATTGCGCCAGTTCCTGGCTAACGCAGACCTCAGTTTGTGGAACGTAGTGGGGTGGAGATGCACCAAATTTATAAAGAGCCATCTGCTTCTTAATAAATTAGGAATATTTCACACCGGTGCAGAGAGATCAATACTGGCACATGGATTTACCATTTATGATACATTTCCCCCAATGAGTAATAATAGCTACTTAACAGTAAATACTGTCCTCCTCTCTCATCCTTCAATTCCACCTCTTTAATCCTCAGACTTCCTGATCCCCGCTAACAGCCTATACATAACACTCTCTCATCCTCAACCTTAATGTCCTCCGCTGTTATCTCCTGCCTTCACTACCTCTATATCTTCTCATTCCCTTATTCCTTCTCCTCCTTATTCTATTTAACCTCTTTAATTCACCACCTTCTCACCCTCCACATACTTCTCTCCTAATTGACTCACACTCCTCCCCTCCTAGCTTATCCTCTTACTTATCAGACCTTGTATCTAAATCCTTAAATATAACAGAAATACACAATAACTGATAGTGACACACATTACTTATAGACACTATAGTAATATGAGCATAGACATGTGTATAATACAATTGAAAAAATAAAAGAAAACTGGCCTCCTCATACCCCTTCATAGCCAGCCACCCCTCTCCTAGATTTCACTTCGGTCATAACAAAGTTGTTACGAACAAGGGAAATCAGACTAACATTAAGTGTAAAACTTAACATAGTCATCCTAAATTTATTAATTACAATCGAAAATTCTTAATTTTTGCCCATGAATAACCAGCCATTGTGCACTAACATATTGTTTAGGCCCATGACTGCACCATATCCTGCTATCAAGGGACTAAGAAAATGTATTACTAGTAAGTGACATATATTGTTTTTAATTTTTAATCATTTTATACACATGCCTATATTGACAACATAACAAATCTTAAACAATTTCTTATGGTAAATGACTTTGTATTGCATACTTATTTCTTAGTACCTATATTAAAACTGAAAAGTCATTGGAGGATATTTATTAAGCTAAATACACCACTGTTATGGTGTAAAAAAGTCGCAAAGTATGGTGCATCCCATATGTGCACAATAATTTGCAAATGTGTTTCTTGGCATTTCTCTGAAGTGCCAAGTAAAGAGGGGCATGGCTTAGCAGGAGGGGCAGAGCTTTGCGCCGCCTGAAAGATTTTCCATAAATTTTGCCAGAAAATGGCAAAAGTTTTAGCTGAAATGCGCCAGTCCCTGGCTAACGCAGACTTCAGTTTGTGGCACGTAGTGGGGTGGAGATGCACCGAATTTATTACGAGCCATCTGCTTCTTAATAAATTAGGAATATTTCACACCGGTGCAGAGAGATCAAGACTGGCATATGGATTTACCATTCTTGATACATTACCCCCAATGAGTAATAACAGCTACTTAACAGTAAATACTGTCCTCCTCTCTCATCCTTCATTTCCACCTCTTTAATCCTCAGACTTCCTGATCCCCGCTAACAGCCTATAAATAACACTCTCTCATCCTCAACCTTAATGTCCTCCGCTGTTATCTCCTGCCTTCACTACCTCTATATCTTCTCATTCCCTTATTCCTTCTCCTCCCTATTCTATTTAACCTCTGTAATTCACCACCTTCTCACCCTCCACATACTTCTCTCCTAATTGGCCTTACACTCCTCCCCTCCTAGCTTATCCTCTTACTTATCAGACCTTATATCTAAATCCTTAAATATAATAGAAATACACAATAACTGATAGTGACACACATTACTTATAAACAGTATAGTAATATGAGCATAGACATGTGTATAATACAATTGAAAAATAAAAGAAAACTGGCCTCCTCATACCCCTTCATAGCCAGCCACCCCTCTCCTAGATTTCACTTCGGTCATAACAAAGTTGTTACGAACAAGGGAAATCAGACTAACATTAAGTGTAAAACTTAACATAGTCATCCTAAATTTATTAATTAGAATCAAAAATTCTTAATTTTTGCCCATGAATAACCAGCCATTGTGCACTAACATATTGTTTAGGCCCATGACTGCACCATATGCTGCTATCAAGGGACTAAGAAAATGTATTACTAGTAAGTGAAATATATTGTTTTTTAATTTTTTAATCATTTTATACACATGCCAATATTGACAACATAACAAATCTTAAACAATTTCTTATGGTAAATGACTTTTTATTGCATACTTATTTCTTAGTACCTATATTAAAACTGAAAAGTCATTGGAGGATATTTATTAAGCAAAATACACCACTGTTATGGTGTAAAAAAGTCGCAAAATATGGGGCATCCCATATGTGCACAATAATTTGCAATTGTGTTTCTCGGCATTTCTCTGAAGTGCCCAGTAAGAGGGGGCATGGCTTAGCAGGAGGGGCAAAGCTTTGCGCCGCCTGAAAGATTTTCCATAAATTTTGCCAGAAAATGGCAAAAGTTATAGCTGAAATTGCGCCAGTCCCTGGCTAACGCAGACTTTAGTTTGTGGCACGTAGTGGGGTGGAGATGCACCTAATTTATTAAGAGCCATCTGCTTCTTAATAATTTAGGAATATCTCACACCAGTACAGAGAGATCAAGACTGGCATATGGATTTACCATTCTTGATACATTTCCCCCAATGAGTAATAACAGCTACTTAAAAGTAAATACTGTCCTCCTCTCTCATCCTTCATTTCCACCTCTTTAATCCTCATACTTCCTGATCCCCGCTAACAGCCTATACATAACAATCTCTCATCCTCAACCCTAATGTCCTCCGCTGTTATTTTCAGCCTTCACTACCTCTATATCTTCTCATTCCCTTATTCCTTCTCCTCCTTATTCTATTTAACTTCTTTAATTCACCACCTTCTCACCCTCCACATACTTCTCTCCTAATTGACTCACACTCCTCCCCTCCTAGCTTATCCTCTTACTTATCAGACCTTATATCTAAATCCTCAAATATAACAGAAATACACAATAACTGATAGTGACACACATTACTTATAAACAATATAGTAATATGAGCATAGACATGTGTATAATACAATTGAAAAAATAAAAAAAACTGGCCTCCTCATACCCCTTCATAGCCAGCCACCCCTCTCCTAGATTTCATTTCGGTCATAACAAAGTTGTTACTAACAAGGGGAAATCAGACTAACATTAAGTGTAAAACTTAACATAGTCATCCTAAATTTATTAATTAGAATAAAAATTCTTAATTTTTTGCCGATGAATAACCAGCCATTGTGCTCTAACATATTGTTTAGGCCCATGACTGCACCATATGCTGCTATCAAGGGACTAAGAAATTGTATTACTAGTAAGTGACATATATTTTTTTATTTTTTAATCATTTTATACACATGCCTATATTGACAACATAACAAATCTTAAACAATTTCTTATGGTAAATGACTTTGTATTGCATACTTATTTCTTAGTACCTATAATAAAACTGAAAAGTCATTGGAGGATATTTATTAAGCTAAATACACCACTGTTATGGTGTAAAAAGTCTCAAAGTATGGGGCATCCCATATGTGCACAATAATTTGCAATTGTGTTTCTTGGCATTTCTCTGAAGTGCCAAGTAAGAGGGGCATGGCTTAGCAGGAGGGGCAGAGCTTTGCGCCGCCTGAAAGATTTTCCATAAATTTTGCCAGAAAATGGCAAAAGCTATAGCTGAAATTGCGCCAGTCCCTGGCTAACGCAGACCTCAGTTTGTGGCACGTAGTGGGGTGGAGATGCACCTAATTTATAAAGAGCCATCTGCTTCTTAATAAATTAGGAATATTTCACACCGGTGCAGAGAGATCAATACTGGCACATGGATTTACCATTTATGATACATTTCCCCAATGAGTAATAACAGCTACTTAACAGTAAATACTGTCCTCCTCTCTCATCCTTCAATTCCACCTCTTTAATCCTCAGACTTCCTGATCCCCGCTAACAGCCTATACATAACACTCTCTCATCCTCAACCTTAATGTCCTCCGCTGTTATCTCCTGCCTTCACTACCTCTATATCTTCTCATTCCCTTATTCCTTCTCCTCCTTATTCTATTTAACCTCTTTAATTCACCACCTTCTCACCCTCCACATACTTCTCTCCTAATTGACTCACACTCCTTCCCTCCTAGCTTATCCTCTTACTTATCAGACCTTGTATCTAAATCCTTAAATATAACAGAAATACACAATAACTGATAGTGACACACATTACTTATAGACACTATAGTAATATGAGCATAGACATGTGTATAATACAATTGAAAAAATAAAAAAACTGGCCTCCTCATACCCCTTCATAGCCAGCCACCCCTCTCCTAGATTTCACTTCGGTCATAACAAAGTTGTTACGAACAAGGGGAAATCAGACTAACATTAAGTGTAATACTTAACATAGTCATCCTAAATTTATTAATTAGAATCGAAAATTCTTAATTTTTTGCCGATGAATAACCAGCCTTTGTGCACTAACATATTGTTTAGGCCCATGACTGCACCATATGCTGCTATCAAGGGATTAAGAAAATGTATTACTAGTAAGTGACATATATTGTTTTTTATTTTTTATCATTTTATACACATGCGTATATTGACAACATAACAAATCTTAAACAATTTCTTATGGTAAATGACTTTGTATTGCATACTTATTTCTTAGTACCTATATTAAAACTGAAGTCATTGGAGGATATTTATTACGCTAAATACACCACTGTTATGGTGTAAAAAAGTCGCAAAGTATGGTGCATCCCATATGTGCACAATAATTTGCAAATGTGTTTCTTGGCATTTCTCTGAAGTGCCAAGTAAAGAGGGGCATGGCTTAGCAGGAGGGGCAGAGCTTTGCGCCGCCTGAAAGATTTTCCATAAATTTTGCCAGAAAATGGCAAAAGTTTTAGCTGAAATTGCGCCAGTCCCTGGCTAACGCAGACTTCAGTTTGTGGCACGTAGTGGGGTGGAGATGCACCAAATTTATTACGAGCCATCTGCTTCTTAATAAATTAGGAATATTTCACACCGGTGCAGAGAGATCAAGACTGGCATATGGATTTACCATTCTTGATACATTTCCCCCAATGAGTAATAACAGCTACTTAACAGTAAATACTGTCCTCCTCTCTCATCCTTCATTTCCACCTCTTTAATCCTCAGACTTCCTGATCCCCGCTAACAGCCTATAAATAACACTCTCTCATCCTCAACCTTAATGTCCTCCGCTGTTATCTCCTGCCTTCACTACCTCTATATCTTCTCATTCCCTTATTCCTTCTCCTCCCTATTCTATTTAACCTCTGTAATTCACCACCTTCTCACCCTCCACATACTTCTCTCCTAATTGACGCACACTCCTCCCCTCCTAGCTTATCCTCTTACTTATCAGACCTTATATCTAAATCCTTAAATATAATAGAAATACACAATAACTGATAGTGACACACATTACTTATAAACAGTATAGTAATATGAGCATAGACATGTGTATAATACAATTGAAAAAATAAAGAAAACTGGCCTCCTCATACCCCTTCATAGCCAGCCACCCCTCTCCTAGATTTCACTTCGGTCATAACAAAGTTGTTACGAACAAGGGGAAATCAGACTAACATTAAGTGTAAAACTTAACATAGTCATCCTAAATTTATTAATTAGAATCAAAAATTCTTAATTTTTTGCCCATGAATAACCAGCCATTGTGCACTAACATATTGTTTAGGCCCATGACTGCACCATATGCTGCTATCAAGGGACTAAGAAAATGTATTACTAGTAAGTGACATATATTGTTTTTAATTTTTTAATCATTTTATACACATGCCTATATTGACAACATAACAAATCTTAAACAATTTCTTATGGTAAATGACTTTGTATTGCATACTTATTTCTTAGTACCTATATTAAAACTGAAAAGTCATTGGAGGATATTTATTAAGCAAAATACACCACTGTTATGGTGTAAAAAGTCGCAAAGTATGGGGCATCCCATATGTGCACAATAATTTGCAATTGTGTTTCTCGGCATTTCTCTGAAGTGCCCAGTAAGAGGGGCATGGCTTAGCAGGAGGGGCAAAGCTTTGCGCCGCCTGAAAGATTTTCCATAAATTTTGCCAGAAAATGGCAAAAGTTATAGCTGAAATTGCGCCAGTCCCTGGCTAACGCAGACTTCAGTTTGTGGCACGTAGTGGGGTGGAGATGCACCTAATTTATTAAGAGCCATCTGCTTCTTAATAATTTAGGAATATCTCACACCAGTACAGAGAGATCAAGACTGGCATATGGATTTACCATTCTTGATACATTTCCCCCAATGAGTAATAACAGCTACTTAAAAGTAAATACTGTCCTCCTCTCTCATCCTTCATTTCCACCTCTTTAATCCTCATACTTCCTGATCCCCGCTAACAGCCTATACATAACAATCTCTCATCCTCAACCCTAATGTCCTCCGCTGTTATTTTCAGCCTTCACTACCTCTATATCTTCTCATTCCCTTATTCCTTCTCCTCCTTATTCTATTTAACTTCTTTAATTCACCACCTTCTCACCCTCCACATACTTCTCTCCTAATTGACTCACACTCCTCCCCTCCTAGCTTATCCTCTTACTTATCAGACCTTATATCTAAATCCTCAAATATAACAGAAATACACAATAACTGATAGTGACACACATTACTTATAAACAATATAGTAATATGAGCATAGACATGTGTATAATACAATTGAAAAATAAAAAAAAACTGGCCTCCTCATACCCCTTCATAGCCAGCCACCCCTCTCCTAGATTTCATTTCGGTCATAACAAAGTTGTTACTAACAAGGGGAAATCAGACTAACATTAAGTGTAAAACTTAACATAGTCATCCTAAATTTATTAATTAGAATCAAAAATTCTTAATTTTTTGCCGATGAATAACCAGCCATTGTGCTCTAACATATTGTTTAGGCCCATGACTGCACCATATGCTGCTATCAAGGGACTAAGAAATTGTATTACTAGTAAGTGACATATATTTTTTTTATTTTTTAATCATTTTATACACATGCCTATATTGACAACATAACAAATCTTAAACAATTTCTTATGGTAAATGACTTTGTATTGCATACTTATTTCTTAGTACCTATAATAAAACTGAAAAGTCATTGGAGGATATTTATTAAGCTAAATACACCACTGTTATGGTGTAAAAAGTCTCAAAGTATGGGGCATCCCATATGTGCACAATAATTTGCAATTGTGTTTCTTGGCATTTCTCTGAAGTGCCAAGTAAGAGGGGCATGGCTTAGCAGGAGGGGCAGAGCTTTGCGCCGCCTGAAAGATTTTCCATAAATTTTGCCAGAAAATGGCAAAAGCTATAGCTGAAATTGCGCCAGTCCCTGGCTAACGCAGACCTCAGTTTGTGGCACGTAGTGGGGTGGAGATGCACCTAATTTATAAAGAGCCATCTGCTTCTTAATAAATTAGGAATATTTCACACCGGTGCAGAGAGATCAATACTGGCACATGGATTTACCATTTATGATACATTTCCCCCAATGAGTAATAACAGCTACTTAACAGTAAATACTGTCCTCCTCTCTCATCCTTCAATTCCACCTCTTTAATCCTCAGACTTCCTGATCCCCGCTAACAGCCTATACATAACACTCTCTCATCCTCAACCTTAATGTCCTCCGCTGTTATCTCCTGCCTTCACTACCTCTATATCTTCTCATTCCCTTATTCCTTCTCCTCCTTATTCTATTTAACCTCTTTAATTCACCACCTTCTCACCCTCCACATACTTCTCTCCTAATTGACTCACACTCCTTCCCTCCTAGCTTATCCTCTTACTTATCAGACCTTGTATCTAAATCCTTAAATATAACAGAAATACACAATAACTGATAGTGACACACATTACTTATAGACACTATAGTAATATGAGCATAGACATGTGTATAATACAATTGAAAAAATAAAAAAACTGGCCTCCTCATACCCCTTCATAGCCAGCCACCCCTCTCCTAGATTTCACTTCGGTCATAACAAAGTTGTTACGAACAAGGGAAATCAGACTAACATTAAGTGTAAAACTTAACATAGTCATCCTAAATTTATTAATTAGAATCAAAAATTCTTAATTTTTTGCCGATGAATAACCAGCCATTGTGCACTAACATATTGTTTAGGCCCATGACTGCACCATATGCTGCTATCAAGGGACTAAGAAAATGTATTACTAGTAAGTGACATATATTGTTTTTTATTTTTTAATCATTTTATACACATGCCTATATTGACAACATAACAAATCTTAAACAATTTCTTATGGTAAATGACTTTGTATTGCATACTTATTTCTTAGTACCTATAATAAAACTGAAAAGTCATTGGAGGATATTTATTAAGCTAAATACACCACTGTTATGGTGTAAAAAGTCTCAAAGTATGGGGCATCCCATATGTGCACAATAATTTGCAATTGTGTTTCTTGGCATTTCTCTGAAGTGCCAAGTAAGAGGGGGCATGGCTTAGCAGGAGGGGCAGAGCTTTGCGCCGCCTGAAAGATTTTCCATAAATTTTGCCAGAAAATGGCAAAAGCTATAGCTGAAATTGCGCCAGTCCCTGGCTAACGCAGACCTCAGTTTGTGGCACGTAGTGGGGTGGAGATGCACCTAATTTATAAAGAGCCATCTGCTTCTTAATAAATTAGGAATATTTCACACCGGTGCAGAGAGATCAATACTGGCACATGGATTTACCATTTATGATACATTTCCCCAATGAGTAATAACAGCTACTTAACAGTAAATACTGTCCTCCTCTCTCATCCTTCAATTCCACCTCTTTAATCCTCAGACTTCCTGATCCCCGCTAACAGCCTATACATAACACTCTCTCATCCTCAACCTTAATGTCCTCCGCTGTTATCTCCTGCCTTCACTACCTCTATATCTTCTCATTCCCTTATTCCTTCTCCTCCTTATTCTATTTAACCTCTTTAATTCACCACCTTCTCACCCTCCACATACTTCTCTCCTAATTGACTCACACTCCTTCCCTCCTAGCTTATCCTCTTACTTATCAGACCTTGTATCTAAATCCTTAAATATAACAGAAATACACAATAACTGATAGTGACACACATTACTTATAGACACTATAGTAATATGAGCATAGACATGTGTATAATACAATTGAAAAAATAAAAAAACTGGCCTCCTCATACCCCTTCATAGCCAGCCACCCCTCTCCTAGATTTCACTTCGGTCATAACAAAGTTGTTACGAACAAGGGGAAATCAGACTAACATTAAGTGTAATACTTAACATAGTCATCCTAAATTTATTAATTAGAATCGAAAATTCTTAATTTTTGCCGATGAATAACCAGCCTTTGTGCACTAACATATTGTTTAGGCCCATGACTGCACCATATGCTGCTATCAAGGGATTAAGAAAATGTATTACTAGTAAGTGACATATATTGTTTTTTATTTTTTATCATTTTATACACATGCGTATATTGACAACATAACAAATCTTAAACAATTTCTTATGGTAAATGACTTTGTATTGCATACTTATTTCTTAGTACCTATATTAAAACTGAAGTCATTGGAGGATATTTATTACGCTAAATACACCACTGTTATGGTGTAAAAAGTCGCAAAGTATGGTGCATCCCATATGTGCACAATAATTTGCAAATGTGTTTCTTGGCATTTCTCTGAAGTGCCAAGTAAAGAGGGGGCATGGCTTAGCAGGAGGGGCAGAGCTTTGCGCCGCCTGAAAGATTTTCCATAAATTTTGCCAGAAAATGGCAAAAGTTTTAGCTGAAATTGCGCCAGTCCCTGGCTAACGCAGACTTCAGTTTGTGGCACGTAGTGGGGTGGAGATGCACCAAATTTATTACGAGCCATCTGCTTCTTAATAAATTAGGAATATTTCACACCGGTGCAGAGAGATCAAGACTGGCATATGGATTTACCATTCTTGATACATTTCCCCAATGAGTAATAACAGCTACTTAACAGTAAATACTGTCCTCCTCTCTCATCCTTCATTTCCACCTCTTTAATCCTCAGACTTCCTGATCCCCGCTAACAGCCTATAAATAACACTCTCTCATCCTCAACCTTAATGTCCTCCGCTGTTATCTCCTGCCTTCACTACCTCTATATCTTCTCATTCCCTTATTCCTTCTCCTCCCTATTCTATTTAACCTCTGTAATTCACCACCTTCTCACCCTCCACATACTTCTCTCCTAATTGACGCACACTCCTCCCCTCCTAGCTTATCCTCTTACTTATCAGACCTTATATCTAAATCCTTAAATATAATAGAAATACACAATAACTGATAGTGACACACATTACTTATAAACAGTATAGTAATATGAGCATAGACATGTGTATAATACAATTGAAAAATAAAAGAAAACTGGCCTCCTCATACCCCTTCATAGCCAGCCACCCCTCTCCTAGATTTCACTTCGGTCATAACAAAGTTGTTACGAACAAGGGGAAATCAGACTAACATTAAGTGTAAAACTTAACATAGTCATCCTAAATTTATTAATTAGAATCAAAAATTCTTAATTTTTGCCCATGAATAACCAGCCATTGTGCACTAACATATTGTTTAGGCCCATGACTGCACCATATGCTGCTATCAAGGGACTAAGAAAATGTATTACTAGTAAGTGACATATATTGTTTTTTAATTTTTTAATCATTTTATACACATGCCTATATTGACAACATAACAAATCTTAAACAATTTCTTATGGTAAATGACTTTGTATTGCATACTTATTTCTTAGTACCTATATTAAAACTGAAAAGTCATTGGAGGATATTTATTAAGCAAAATACACCACTGTTATGGTGTAAAAAGTCGCAAAGTATGGGGCATCCCATATGTGCACAATAATTTGCAATTGTGTTTCTCGGCATTTCTCTGAAGTGCCCAGTAAGAGGGGGCATGGCTTAGCAGGAGGGGCAAAGCTTTGCGCCGCCTGAAAGATTTTCCATAAATTTTGCCAGAAAATGGCAAAAGTTATAGCTGAAATTGCGCCAGTCCCTGGCTAACGCAGACTTCAGTTTGTGGCACGTAGTGGGGTGGAGATGCACCTAATTTATTAAGAGCCATCTGCTTCTTAATAATTTAGGAATATCTCACACCAGTACAGAGAGATCAAGACTGGCATATGGATTTACCATTCTTGATACATTTCCCCAATGAGTAATAACAGCTACTTAAAAGTAAATACTGTCCTCCTCTCTCATCCTTCATTTCCACCTCTTTAATCCTCATACTTCCTGATCCCCGCTAACAGCCTATACATAACAATCTCTCATCCTCAACCCTAATGTCCTCCGCTGTTATTTTCAGCCTTCACTACCTCTATATCTTCTCATTCCCTTATTCCTTCTCCTCCTTATTCTATTTAACTTCTTTAATTCACCACCTTCTCACCCTCCACATACTTCTCTCCTAATTGACTCACACTCCTCCCCTCCTAGCTTATCCTCTTACTTATCAGACCTTATATCTAAATCCTCAAATATAACAGAAATACACAATAACTGATAGTGACACACATTACTTATAAACAATATAGTAATATGAGCATAGACATGTGTATAATACAATTGAAAAATAAAAAAAACTGGCCTCCTCATACCCCTTCATAGCCAGCCACCCCTCTCCTAGATTTCATTTCGGTCATAACAAAGTTGTTACTAACAAGGGGAAATCAGACTAACATTAAGTGTAAAACTTAACATAGTCATCCTAAATTTATTAATTAGAATAAAAATTCTTAATTTTTTGAAGATGAATAACCAGCCATTGTGCTCTAACATATTGTTTAGGCCCATGACTGCACCATATGCTGCTATCAAGGGACTAAGAAATTGTATTACTAGTAAGTGACATATATTTTTTTATTTTTTAATCATTTTATACACATGCCTATATTGACAACATAACAAATCTTAAACAATTTCTTATGGTAAATGACTTTGTATTGCATACTTATTTCTTAGTACCTATAATAAAACTGAAAAGTCATTGGAGGATATTTATTAAGCTAAATACACCACTGTTATGGTGTAAAAAGTCTCAAAGTATGGGGCATCCCATATGTGCACAATAATTTGCAATTGTGTTTCTTGGCATTTCTCTGAAGTGCCAAGTAAGAGGGGGCATGGCTTAGCAGGAGGGGCAGAGCTTTGCGCCGCCTGAAAGATTTTCCATAAATTTTGCCAGAAAATGGCAAAAGCTATAGCTGAAATTGCGCCAGTCCCTGGCTAACGCAGACCTCAGTTTGTGGCACGTAGTGGGGTGGAGATGCACCTAATTTATAAAGAGCCATCTGCTTCTTAATAAATTAGGAATATTTCACACCGGTGCAGAGAGATCAATACTGGCACATGGATTTACCATTTATGATACATTTCCCCAATGAGTAATAACAGCTACTTAACAGTAAATACTGTCCTCCTCTCTCATCCTTCAATTCCACCTCTTTAATCCTCAGACTTCCTGATCCCCGCTAACAGCCTATACATAACACTCTCTCATCCTCAACCTTAATGTCCTCCGCTGTTATCTCCTGCCTTCACTACCTCTATATCTTCTCATTCCCTTATTCCTTCTCCTCCTTATTCTATTTAACCTCTTTAATTCACCACCTTCTCACCCTCCACATACTTCTCTCCTAATTGACTCACACTCCTTCCCTCCTAGCTTATCCTCTTACTTATCAGACCTTGTATCTAAATCCTTAAATATAACAGAAATACACAATAACTGATAGTGACACACATTACTTATAGACACTATAGTAATATGAGCATAGACATGTGTATAATACAATTGAAAAAATAAAAAAACTGGCCTCCTCATACCCCTTCATAGCCAGCCACCCCTCTCCTAGATTTCACTTCGGTCATAACAAAGTTGTTACGAACAAGGGGAAATCAGACTAACATTAAGTGTAATACTTAACATAGTCATCCTAAATTTATTAATTAGAATCGAAAATTCTTAATTTTTTGCCGATGAATAACCAGCCTTTGTGCACTAACATATTGTTTAGGCCCATGACTGCACCATATGCTGCTATCAAGGGATTAAGAAAATGTATTACTAGTAAGTGACATATATTGTTTTTTATTTTTTTATCATTTTATACACATGCGTATATTGACAACATAACAAATCTTAAACAATTTCTTATGGTAAATGACTTTGTATTGCATACTTATTTCTTAGTACCTATATTAAAACTGAAGTCATTGGAGGATATTTATTACGCTAAATACACCACTGTTATGGTGTAAAAAGTCGCAAAGTATGGTGCATCCCATATGTGCACAATAATTTGCAAATGTGTTTCTTGGCATTTCTCTGAAGTGCCAAGTAAAGAGGGGGCATGGCTTAGCAGGAGGGGCAGAGCTTTGCGCCGCCTGAAAGATTTTCCATAAATTTTGCCAGAAAATGGCAAAAGTTTTAGCTGAAATTGCGCCAGTCCCTGGCTAACGCAGACTTCAGTTTGTGGCACGTAGTGGGGTGGAGATGCACCAAATTTATTACGAGCCATCTGCTTCTTAATAAATTAGGAATATTTCACACCGGTGCAGAGAGATCAAGACTGGCATATGGATTTACCATTCTTGATACATTTCCCCAATGAGTAATAACAGCTACTTAACAGTAAATACTGTCCTCCTCTCTCATCCTTCATTTCCACCTCTTTAATCCTCAGACTTCCTGATCCCCGCTAACAGCCTATAAATAACACTCTCTCATCCTCAACCTTAATGTCCTCCGCTGTTATCTCCTGCCTTCACTACCTCTATATCTTCTCATTCCCTTATTCCTTCTCCTCCCTATTCTATTTAACCTCTGTAATTCACCACCTTCTCACCCTCCACATACTTCTCTCCTAATTGACGCACACTCCTCCCCTCCTAGCTTATCCTCTTACTTATCAGACCTTATATCTAAATCCTTAAATATAATAGAAATACACAATAACTGATAGTGACACACATTACTTATAAACAGTATAGTAATATGAGCATAGACATGTGTATAATACAATTGAAAAATAAAAGAAAACTGGCCTCCTCATACCCCTTCATAGCCAGCCACCCTCTCCTAGATTTCACTTCGGTCATAACAAAGTTGTTACGAACAAGGGGAAATCAGACTAACATTAAGTGTAAAACTTAACATAGTCATCCTAAATTTATTAATTAGAATCAAAAATTCTTAATTTTTGCCCATGAATAACCAGCCATTGTGCACTAACATATTGTTTAGGCCCATGACTGCACCATATGCTGCTATCAAGGGATTAAGAAAATGTATTACTAGTAAGTGACATATATTGTTTTTTTATTTTTTTATCATTTTATACACATGCCTATATTGACAACATAACAAATCTTAAACAATTTCTTATGGTAAATGACTTTGTATTGCATACTTATTTCTTAGTACCTATATTAAAACTGAAGTCATTGGAGGATATTTATTACGCTAAATACACCACTGTTATGGTGTAAAAAAGTCGCAAAGTATGGTGCATCCCATATGTGCACAATAATTTGCAATTGTGTTTCTTGGCATTTCTCTGAAGTGCCCAGTAAGAGGGGGCATGGCTTAGCAGGAGGGGCAAAGCTTTGCGCCGAATGAAAGATTTTCCATAAATTTTGCCAGAAAATGGCAAAAGTTTTAGCTGAAATTGCGCCAGTCCCTGGCTAACGCAGACTTCAGTTTGTGGCACGTAGTGGGGTGGAGATGCACCAAATTTATTACGAGCCATCTGCTTCTTAATAAATTTGGAATATTTCACACCGATGCAGAGAGATCAAGACTGGCATATGGATTTACCATTCTTGATACATTTCCCCCAATGAGTAATAACAGCTACTTAACAGTAAATACTGTCCTCCTCTCTCATCCTTCATTTCCACCTCTTTAATCCTCAGACTTCCTGATCCCCGCTAACAGCCTATAAATAACACTCTCTCATCCTCAACCTTAATGTCCTCCGCTGTTATCTCCTGCCTTCACTACCTCTATATCTTCTCATTCCCTTATTCCTTCTCCTTCCTATTCTATTTAACCTCTGTAATTCACCACCTTCTCACCCTCCACATACTTCTCTCCTAATTGACGCACACTCCTCCCCTCCTAGCTTATCCTCTTACTTATCAGACCTTATATCTAAATCCTTAAATATAATAGAAATACACAATAACTGATAGTGACACACATTACTTATAAACAGTATAGTAATATGAGCATAGACATGTGTATAATACAATTGAAAAATAAAAGAAAACTGGCCTCCTCATACCCCTTCATAGCCAGCCACCCCTCTCCTAGATTTCACTTCGGTCATAACAAAGTTGTTACGAACAAGGGGAAATCAGACTAACATTAAGTGTAAAACTTAACATAGTCATCCTAAATTTATTAATTAGAATCAAAAATTCTTAATTTTTGCCCATGAATAACCAGCCATTGTGCACTAACATATTGTTTAGGCCCATGACTGCACCATATGCTGCTATCAAGGGACTAAGAAAATGTATTACTAGTAAGTGACATATATTGTTTTTAATTTTTTAATCATTTTATACACATGCCTATATTGACAACATAACAAATCTTAAACAATTTCTTATGGTAAATGACTTTGTATTGCATACTTATTTCTTAGTACCTATATTAAAACTGAAAAGTCATTGGAGGATATTTATTAAGCAAAATACACCACTGTTATGGTGTAAAAAGTCGCAAAGTATGGGGCATCCCATATGTGCACAATAATTTGCAATTGTGTTTCTCGGCATTTCTCTGAAGTGCCCAGTAAGAGGGGGCATGGCTTAGCAGGAGGGGCAAAGCTTTGCGCCGCCTGAAAGATTTTCCATAAATTTTGCCAGAAAATGGCAAAAGTTATAGCTGAAATTGCGCCAGTCCCTGGCTAACGCAGACTTCAGTTTGTGGCACGTAGTGGGGTGGAGATGCACCTAATTTATTAAGAGCCATCTGCTTCTTAATAATTTAGGAATATCTCACACCAGTACAGAGAGATCAAGACTGGCATATGGATTTACCATTCTTGATACATTTCCCCAATGAGTAATAACAGCTACTTAAAAGTAAATACTGTCCTCCTCTCTCATCCTTCATTTCCACCTCTTTAATCCTCATACTTCCTGATCCCCGCTAACAGCCTATACATAACAATCTCTCATCCTCAACCCTAATGTCCTCCGCTGTTATTTTCAGCCTTCACTACCTCTATATCTTCTCATTCCCTTATTCCTTCTCCTCCTTATTCTATTTAACTTCTTTAATTCACCACCTTCTCACCCTCCACATACTTCTCTCCTAATTGACTCACACTCCTCCCTCCTAGCTTATCCTCTTACTTATCAGACCTTATATCTAAATCCTCAAATATAACAGAAATACACAATAACTGATAGTGACACACATTACTTATAAACAATATAGTAATATGAGCATAGACATGTGTATAATACAATTGAAAATAAAAAAAAACTGGCCTCCTCATACCCCTTCATAGCCAGCCACCCTCTCCTAGATTTCATTTCGGTCATAACAAAGTTGTTACTAACAAGGGGAAATCAGACTAACATTAAGTGTAAAACTTAACATATTCATCCTAAATTTATTAATTAGAATAAAAAATTCTTAATTTTTTGCCGATGAATAACCAGCCATTGTGCTCTAACATATTGTTTAGGCCCATGACTGCACCATATGCTGCTATCAAGGGACTAAGAAATTGTATTACTAGTAAGTGACATATATTTTTTTTTATTTTTTAATCATTTTATACACATGCCTATATTGACAACATAACAAATCTTAAACAATTTCTTATGGTAAATGACTTTGTATTGCATACTTATTTCTTAGTACCTATATTAAAACTGAAGTCATTGGAGGATATTTATTACGCTAAATACACCACTGTTATGGTGTAAAAAAGTCGCAAAGTATGGTGCATCCCATATGTGCACAATAATTTGCAATGTGTTTCTTGGCATTTCTCTGAAGTGCCAAGTAAAGAGGGGGCATGGCTTAGCAGGAGGGGCAGAGCTTTGCGCCGCCTGAAAGATTTTCCATAAATTTTGCCAGAAAATGGCAAAAGTTTTAGCTGAAATTGCGCCAGTCCCTGGCTAACGCAGACTTCAGTTTGTGGCACGTAGTGGGGTGGAGATGCACCTAATTTATTAAGAGCCATCTGCTTCTTAATAAATTAGGAATATCTCACACCAGTACAGAGAGATCAAGACTGGCATATGGATTTACCATTCTTGATACATTTCCCCAATGAGTAATAACAGCTACTTAACAGAAAATACTGTCCTCCTCTCTCATCCTTCATTTCCACCTCTTTAATCCTCAGACTTCCTGATCCCCGCTAACAGCCTATAAATAACACTCTCTCATCCTCAACCTTAATGTCCTCCGCTGTTATCTCCTGCCTTCACTACCTCTATATCTTCTCATTCCCTTATTCCTTCTCCTCCCTATTCAATTTAAACTCTGTAATTCACCACCTTCTCACCCTCCACATACTTCTCTCCTAATTGACGCACACTCCTCCCCTCCTAGCTTATCCTCTTACTTATCAGACCTTATATCTAAATCCTTAAATATAATAGAAATACACAATAACTGATAGTGACACACATTACTTATAAACAGTATAGTAATATGAGCATAGACATGTGTATAATACAATTGAAAAATAAAAGAAAACTGGCCTCCTCATACCCCTTCATAGCCAGCCACCCCTCCTCCTAGATTTCACTTCGGTCATAACAAAGTTGTTACGAACAAGGGGAAATCAGACTAACATTAAGTGTAAAACTTAACATAGTCATCCTAAATTTATTAATTAGAATCAAAAATTCTTAATTTTTTGCCCATGAATAACCAGCCATTGTGCACTAACATATTGTTTAGGCCCATGACTGCACCATATGCTGCTATCAAGGGACTAAGAAAATGTATTACTAGTAAGTGACATATATTGTTTTTTAATTTTTTAATCATTTTATACACATGCCTATATTGACAACATAACAAATCTTAAACAATTTCTCATGGTAAATGACTTTGTATTGCATACTTATTTCTTAGTACCTATATTAAAACTGAAAAGTCATTGGAGGATATTTATTAAGCAAAATACACCACTGTTATAGTGTAAAAAAGTCGCAAAGTATGGGGCATCCCATATGTGCACAATAATTTGCAATTGTGTTTCTCGGCATTTCTCTGAAGTGCCCAGTAAGAGGGGGCATGGCTTAGCAGGAGGGGCAAAGCTTTGCGCCGCCTGAAAGATTTTCCATAAATTTTGCCAGAAAATGGCAAAAGTTATAGCTGAAATTGCGCCAGTCCCTGGCTAACGCAGACTTCAGTTTGTGGCAAGTAGTGGGGTGGAGATGCACCTAATTTATTAAGAGCCATCTGCTTCTTAATAATTTAGGAATATCTCACACCAGTACAGAGAGATCAAGACTGGCATATGGATTTACCATTCTTGATACATTTCCAATGAGTAATAACAGCTACTTAAAAGTAAATACTGTCCTCCTCTCTCATCCTTCATTTCCACCTCTTTAATCCTCATACTTCCTGATCCCCGCTAACAGCCTATACATAACAATCTCTCATCCTCAACCCTAATGTCCTCCGCTGTTATTTTCAGCCTTCACTACCTCTATATCTTCCTCATTCCTTTATTCCTTCTCCTCCTTATTCTATTTAACTTCTTTAATTCACCACCTTC